>PVKH010019240.1:0-14911 GCA_004027955.1 Chaetophractus vellerosus
CTCCAGGACATGGACTTTGGTATGGGAGGAAATTTATGCTTTGTGGCCTGGTAACTGTAAGCTTCTACCCCAAATAAATACCCTTTATAAAGACCGACCAATCTCTGGTATATTTCAAAAGGCACTCCTGTGGCTGACCAAAACAGGAAATCAATATACTTTCAGTTAGTGTGTGGGTCTTCACCCACTGAGGCTACTCCATGAACATTTGAACATATTCCTATGCCTAAAAGGCATGCCCCAGGTGCAACCCTCCCCATGCAACCCCCATTACTGTCATCCTACACCAGTGATCCTCTCCTGCCTCATTTGCATCCCTTCTGTGATCCAAAGCCTCTGCAAAAAAGAAGCCAACCAAATAACCAAATAATGTTAATAAGAAAATGAAATAATAATAATAGTTTTAAAAATAACAAATATAATGCAAAAAATAAAAATTTAAATAATATACAGTTTTTTTTTACATTGTACCTTTCATCACTGTAAGATCTGTTTTCTTGTGTATAGATTAACACTTTCTTCTGTGTACTCCCCCAGTGTCTTATTTTTTTCATTTTATTCTCAAAGATGTTTTAGGTTACAGAAAAGCCACATAGAAAATATAGGATATTCTCACATACCCAAAGCCTTCTCCCTTTTCCACTATCCCTTATTAATAACATTTTACATGCAGATGGTAGATATTTGTTACAATTGCTGTACTACTATTGAAGCTTTGCTACTAAGCATAGTCAATGGTTTACATTGTGGTTTACATTTTGGTCTGTACACTTTTATAGGCTTTGACGAATTTTAAAATGGCCTGTATCCATTATTGCAAGAACATGCAGAACAACTTTATTGACTTAAAAATTCCCTATAGTCCATCCATACTATTCCCTTTCACATGCCTCGGAACCTATGGTAACCACTAATTTCGATTTTTGAAGAATAAGATTCATATTTACTTGTAATAATATAAAGGACTTGACCTATTGGACTGTTTTCTTTTTTTAATAAATTTTTTAAAGAAATTTAGATTGCATAAGTTTTATAAATATTACATAAAAAATATAGTGGATTCCCATATGCCTCACACTCAACTCCTCCCACACTTTCCCACATTAACAACATTCTTCATTAGTGTAGTATATTTTTTACAATTGTTGAATACATTTTGGAGTATTGCCAGTAAGAGTGGATTATACTTTACATTGTAGTTTCTTTCCCACACAATTTTGTAAGTTATTTGTCTTTCCCCTTTCCCCTTTTGGTCAACATCTTGGTCCAGTTGCATTGCTAGTTGGTGCTTGGTAGTAATCCTTTGGTGTCAGGGAGACTCATCACCAGGAATCATGTCTCATGCTGGGGGAAAGGTAATGCATTTATATGTTGAGTTTGGCTTAGAAAAGGGCCACATTTGAGCAATAAGGTGGCTCTCAGGAGATAAATTTTAGGTGCCCTATATTACTAGGCTAAGTGATGGGGGTGCATAGGAGGAGGTTCACCTAGGGCATAGTTATAAGGCATATAAATGTGTTCAAGTGTTTATTGGGAACTGTTACAGTGGGTGGAGATTCGCACAACAACTGAAAGAATATCAAATTCTCATCCTGGGGAGCGTTACCACATTCTCTAATGGAATAGCAAGAATCCCCTGAGTACAGGGGCAGTGACTAGGGAAGGAGGATGGACCAGTGAAATTTATGAAAGCACTTATGAAATTTCACTTTTGAAATTTGTCTGTTTTATCTGGCACTACCTATATTCTCAAGGGATTCTTGTCCCTCAAATTGAGAACATAGGAGGACTCCCAGGATGGGAGTTTAACATTTTATTTTTTATTGCATGGATTTCCACCCACTGAGATAACATGATATGACAAGATGAACAATTATATATTACAAAGAGGCATGCCCCATATGTGCCCTATTCCCTATATTACACCGGACCTGATGTACTACACCAGTAATTCTCCCCTACCCTATTTTCTGAAAGAGAATTCCCAACTTTAGGCTTTAACAACAGACCTGTAAATCCTTCCCCCAACCCTCCTCCAGTTCCATGGAGAGTCCAATCACACCCCTCCCACTTTGCTGCCCCTCACAGAACAGCATCTTTGAAGCCAATCACATCATTGCACCACTCTCAAGACCATCCACTGCACAACTACACCTTTTCAACTTATCATAGATTTTTCCCAAATGGGCATTGGCTCACCACCCTCTATTCCTTTTCTATCTCCTGTAAACATACCTTCCAGATCCTAGCTCTGTGAGTCTGCTCAATTTGCTTAATTTATATCAGTGAGGTCATGTTATATTTGTCCTTCACTGCCTGGCTTACTTCACTCAACATAAGTTCTTCAAGATCCATCCATTTTATCCTGTATTAATACTGCATTCCTTCTTACAGCTAAGTAATATTCCATTGTATGAATATACCAGTTTGCTTATTGATTCAACTGTTGATGGACATTTGGGTTGCTTCCAGCTTTTGGCAATAGCTAATACTGTCACTGTGAACATTGATGTGCATATATCTGTTCGTGTCCTTGATTTCAATTCTTCTGGGTATATACCCAGCAGTGGGATTGCTGGATCCCACTGCAGTTCTATAGTTAGTAATAGAACTGTCCTCCACAATGGGTGCACCATTCTACATTCCCACCAGTAGTGGATAAGTGTTCCCTTTCCTCCACATCCTCTCCAACACATGTATTCCTCTGTTATTTTAATAGCTGCCGGTCTAATGGTTGTAAGATAATATCTCATTGTAGTTTTGATTTGCATTTTCCCAATAGCTAGTGATGTTGAGCATCTTTTTGTGTGCTTATTAACCATTTGTATTTCATCTTTGGAGAAATGTCTATTCAAATATCTTGACCATATTTTATTTGGGTTGTTTGTCTTTTTATTTTTGAGATCAAGGATTTCTTTATATATGCTGGATATTAGGCCCTTTTTGGATTCATGGTTACCAATATTTTCTCCCATTGAGTAAGCTGCCTCTTCACTTTCTTGACAAACTCCTTTGAAGCACAAATATTTTTAACGTTGTGGAGGTCTCGTTTATTTATTTTTTCTTTCATTGCTTGTGTTTTGCGTGTAAAGTATGAAAGCATTTCCTACTACAAGAGCCTATAGATGCTTCCCTACACTTTCTTCTAGGAGCTTTATGGTCTTGGCTCTTATTTTTAGATTTTTGATCCATTTTGAATTAATTTTTGTATAGGGTGTAAGATGGTGATCCTTTCTCATTCTTTTGTATATGGATATCCAGTTCTCAAAACACCATTTGTTGAAGAGGCCATTATCTCCTAGTTTAGTGGGCTTGGTGGCCTTATTGGATAAAAGTTGACCTTATATGTGAGAATCAATAGAGAACTCTCAGTTTTGGTCCATTTGTCAGTATATCTGTCCTTGTGCCAATACCATGTAATTTTGACCACTGTAGATTTGCCATATCTTTTAAAGTCAGTTAGTGTTATACATATTTTTCAATAGGTCTTTAGCTATTCAAGGCCCCTTGGCCTTCCAAACAAATTTCATAATTAGTTTTTCCAATTCAGTAAAAAATGTCATTGTAATTTTTATTGAGATTATGTTAAATACATAAATCAATTTGAGTAGGACAGACAACTTAATGTTGTTTAGTCTTCCAATCCATGAACAGGGAGTAGTCTTCCATTAATTTTGTCTTCTTTGATTTTCTTTAACAATGTTTTGTAGTTTTCTGCATACAATTCCTTTACATCTTTACTTAAGTTTATTCATATGTATTTGTTTCTTTTTTTTGCTATTGTAAATAAATTTTTTTCTTTACTTCCCCTTCAGATTGCTTATTATTGGTGTACAGGAATGCTGCTGATTTTTTTTGCATTGATCTTATAACCTGCAACTTTACTGAATTCACTTATAAGCTCTAGAAGCTTTGTTGTAGATTTCTCAGGGCTTTCTATGTATAGAATCAGGTCATCTGCAAATAGTGAAATTTTTACTTCTTCCTTTCCAATTTGGATACATTTTACATTTTTTTTTTGCCTAAGTGCATGAACAAATATTTCTAACACAGTGTTAAATAAGAGCAGTGACAGTGGGTATATTTGTCTTGTTCCAGATTTTAAAGGGAAATCTTTTAGCATTTCATGTTGAATATGATGTTAGCTGTAGGTTTTTCATATATGCCCTTTATCATGTTAAGGAAGTTTCCTTCTATTCCTATCTTTTGAAGTGTTTTTATCAAGCAAGTGTGCTGTATTTTGTTGAATGTTTATTCTGCATCAATAGCTGTGATCATGTGAATTCTACTTTTGATCTATTAATATAGTGAATTATATTGATTTTCTTATTTTGAACCATCCTTGCATACCAGGGATGAAACCCAGTAGGTTATGGCTTACAATTCTTCTGATGTGTTATTGAATAATATTAGCAATTATTTTGTTGAGAATTTTAGCATCCAGGTTCATTAGAGAGATTGGTCTGTTTTTTTCCTTTCTTGTGGCATCTGTATGTAGTTTTGGTATTAGGGTAATATTGGCATCATAGAATGAATTAGGAAATGTTCCCTCTGCTTTTATTTTTTGGAAGAGTTTAAGCAGGATTGGTGTTAGCTCTTTCGGGAATGATTTGTAGAATTCACCTGTAAAGCTGTCTTGTCCTGGGCTTTTCTTAGTTTGGAGATTTTTGATGACTAATTCAAACTTATTTGTGATTGGTCTGTTGAATTCATCAATTTATTCTTTCATTAATGTAGGCTGCTTTTGTGTTTCTAGAAATTCTCCATTTCATTTAAGTTATCCATCTTGTTGGCATAAAATTTCCAAAGTATTCTTTCATGATGTTGTATATTTCTGTTGGATCATTGGTTATATCCCTTTCCTCATTTCTTATTTTAGGTATTTGTATCTTCTCTCAATTCTTGTTAGTCTAGCTAAGGGTTTGTCAATTTTATTAATCTTCTCAAAGAACCAGCTTTTAGTTTTGTTTATTTTTTCTAGTGTTTTCTTATTTTCAGTTTAATTTAGCTCTGCTCTAATTTTTGTTATTTCCTTCTTTCTACTTCCTTTGTTATTAATTTGTTGTCCTTTTCTAATTCCTCCAGGTATGCAGTTAGGTTGTTTATTTTAGCTCATTCTTCTTTTTTTAATATAAGCATTTATGACTATAAATGTCCCTCTCAGCACTTCTTTTGTTGCATCCCATAGGTTTTGAACATTGTGTTGTCATTTTCATTCATTCCAAGGTAGTTACTGATTTTATCTGCCATTTCCTCCTTAACCTACTGATTGTCTAAGAATGTATTGTTTAACTTCCAAATTTTGTCCCTTATCTCTGCCCCTTACTGATTTCCAGCTTTATTCCATTGTGGTCAGAGAATTTTCTTTGTATAATTTCAATCTTTCTGAATTTTTTTGAGAGTTTTTCTGTGGCTTAGCATGGGTCTATCATGGAAAATGATCCAAGTGTTTTTCTAGAATAATATATATCCCCATGTATTTGGGTGTAATATTCTGTATATGTCTAATGTGTTATTCAAGGTCTCAGGTTCTTATTGATCCTCTGTCAAGATGTTCTGTCTAATGGTGATAATGACGTGTTAAAGTTCCTCACTACAATTGTAGAGGCATCTATTTCTTCACTTAGTTTTTCCAATGTTTTCTTCATGTACTTTGAAGTGCCCTATCAGTTGCATAAATGTTTACAACTGATCTTTCTTCTTGATAGATTAACCCTTTTATTAATATATAGTACCTTTCTGTTTCTTTTACTGTAGTTTTGCATTTAAAATCTATTTTGTTTGATTTTAGTATAGCTACTCCCTCTATTTTTAAGTTATTGCTTGCATGTAAAATCATTTTCCAATCATTCACTTGCAACCTTCTTGCATCTCTGGGTCTAAAGTGAGTTTTTCTCTAACTAATTTTTCTGTATCCTAAAGCTTCTTTGAATATAAAATGAAAAAAACAACAAGACACTAGGGGAGTATATGGAAGAAAAGGTCATTGTATTTTCAAGACAGCAGATCTTACAGTGATGAAAGACAAAAAATTTTTTAATTTCAATTTTTTAGTTTTTTCATCTTTTATTGGTTATTTTTAAAATTTTTATTTAATTTCATTTTTAATATTATTTATCTATTTGGTTGTCTTAATTTATATAGATGTTTTGAATCTCTGAAAGATCACAACAGTGGCAGGGGAGATCACTGGTTCAAGGTGTCAATGATGGGAGGATGCATGGGAAGAGGTTTGTCTGTGGCATGACTCTAAGAGATGAATATGTTCAAGTGTGCATGGGACATTGTCTTGGTGGATGGAGAGCCATAAAACAACTGAAAGAATATTGAATTCCCACCCTTGGGAGTTCTGCTGCATTCTCTAATAAGGCAGCAATAATCCCCCAAGTGCAAAGACAGTGCCTAGTGAAGGAATCTGAACATTACACCAGGTCCTTGATATTGGTGATTGTACTTATGAACATTTTCTTGTGAAATTGAAACTAAGGCTAGCATTACATATTGCCTAAGAGTTACCTCCTGAAGGCCTCCTGGTTGTTCAAACATGGACTCTCTCAAAGCCAAACTTAGCATATAAATGCACTACCTTCCCCTTGCATGAGACATAACTCCTGGGGATGAATATCCCTGGCACAGAGGGATTATTACCAAGCACCAACAACCAATTAGTCTGGAAAAAGATCTTGATTGAAATGAAGAAATGGTAAATACAATTTTTTTTATGGCTAAGAGATTTCAAAGTTAGTTGGCAGTTCATTCCAGAAGAATTATGCAATTCTCAGCAGGATTGCTTTGATTGCCACATTAAACAGTGCTGCTGAGGGCTCTAGAGATGTCCAGAAACTATAAGTAGGGCATACAGCTCAAGAATTTGACACCTTGTCAGTGAACCTTACTTTGGAATTTATGCTCCACAGTGTACCAATTTGTCTTATTTATAAGTTCTCTACACATGTCTTTTCAGTCCCTTTTATTTGAACATATGATTAGCACTATACTTGTTAAATATATGTCCCAGGGACTTAAATCTTTGGTGCATTCATGTGCTAGTTGAGCCCTGAATTACAGTAGAGTTGCAACACCCACTTTCCAATTCATTTGCCTCACTCAGGACAATTAACAAGGAAATGATGATGGATAACACCATAACACCCATCCCAAAGAAGAGAGAGTGTCTGCAACTGCAAGCAAGACAATTCCCTTCATCTGTCCAATGGGATCTAAGGTCTCTCTCAATTAGAAGCAGAGTGCACATCACCATCCCCAAATCCTCAAGATTAGGGAATGAACAATGGTCTAAAGAACACATTATTATTCTACTATAGACTTATTTTTCTAGCAATGAAAGAAATGTTATCATTGATATAAAGGCAATGGTCACTACAGATTCTTAGGGATTTGGGATGGAAGAATACATGTAATTTGGGGGCATTTTTTGGTCATTTGAATTGTCCTGTATGGCATTGTAGTGATGGATACAGGCTATTGTACATTTTGCAATAACCTACAAAATTGTGTAGGACAGGGTGTAAACTACAATGTAAACTGTAGTCTATGGTTAGTAGCAATGCTTCAACATGTGTTCATCAATTGTAACAAATATACCAGGTAATGGAGGATGTTGTTAATGTGGCAAAGTGTGGGAGGGAGAAGGAGTAGGGCATATAGGAATTCATTTTATTTTTTATGAAACATCTATGTAACTTAAAGTGTATTTAAAAATTCAAAAAAATTAAAAAATAAATTGAGTTTCTTGTGGACAGCATATAGATGGGTAACATATCCTTATCCATTTTGTCTATCTTTGTCTTTTGATTGGAGAGTTTAATCCAATAACATTCATTGTTATTACTGTTAAGGAATTACTTACATAGCCATATTCTTTATTGGTTTACATATGTCATATGTTGTTTTTATTTCTCTTTTTATCTTTTCAATCATTCTTAACAATAACCTGCCTTCCTACACTTTCCTCCAAACCTCTCATTCCTGTGTATTTCCTTGCAACCTGAAGAATTCCCTTTAGCACTTTTTCAAGGGCAAATTTCTTGTTGACAAATTTATTTCTCTTAATTTCTGTTTCTCTGTGAATATTTTGAACTCTCTCTCATTTTTGAATGCCAACTTTTCCCAATACAGAATTCTTGGCAGAGATTTATTTATTTTTTAGCACCTTAACTATGTCATACCACTGGCTTCCTGCCTCCATGGTTTCAGATGAGGAATCAATATTTAATCTTATTGAACTTCCCTTGTATATGATGGATCTCTTTTCTCTTGCTGCATTTAGTATTCTCTCTTTTTCTTTAGCATTGGATAATTTGGTAAGTATATGTCTCATGGTAGGCCTGTTACGATTTATATTGTTTGGGGAGTCCTGGGTTTCCTGGACATATATGTCCATGTCCCTCAAAAGAGTTGGGACATTTTCAGCCATTATTTCCTCAAAACTCTTACTTCCACTTTCCCCCTCTCTTCTCCCTCTGGAATGCTTATAATGTGTATGTTTGTGCATTTCATGTTGTCATTCAAATCCTTGAATCTCTGCTGTATTTTTTCTGTTTTTAAATCTATCTGTTCTACTATCTGTCTGATTTCAGATGTACTGTCTTTAACATCACCAGTTCTTTCCTCTGCCTGTTTGAATCTGCTGTTTGTGCTTCCAGGGTATTTTTTATTTCTTGCATTGTGCCATTTATCACCATCAGATCTGTTATCTTTTTATGTATGTTTACAATTTCTTCAGTATGTTCTCCCAGGTCTTCTCATTGTCCATTTTCTTTTCTTTCATATCATTAATTTGACTCATGATATTTGTTTGAACATCCTTGATTAGTTGTTCCACATTCTGCATCTCCTCCTTTTTTTTATTTTTATTTTTTTTCCATTAGATCGGTCCATGTTTTCCTGTTTCTTAGTAAGCCTTGTAATTTTTTGTTGATATCTAGGCATCTGTTTATCTTGATGGGCTTATTCATTTGTTTAGCTTCTATTTCTACCCTAAGGTTTATTTTTTATTTTTATTTTTTGTAGTAAGTTTCCTTTTTGATACTTGGTTCCTCTTATTCTACATCCTTGCAGTTGTCTGTGTCCCTTTGGAAAAAAACATTAGGAACAGAGAAAAAGAAAGAGATAAAGAGAAAAAGAGGGGCTGGCTGTAGCTCAATTGGTAGGGTGCCAGTTTACCACATGGGAAGCCCCGGGTTCGGTTCCCAGGGCCTCCTTGGGTGGGCAGACCACCTTGAGAAGGCAAGCTGCCATGGCAGGGCAAAAGCTGCCTGCAAGCAGGACAAGCCACCTGCAAGCATGACAACCCACCTGTGAACAGGCAAGTCCACCACACAGTGAGCTGACAGGGTGGGTTGTCACAATGGGCGGGAGATGAGCAGATACAGAAGAACACAAAAATCAACAAAGCAAGAACAAGTAGAAAGGGGGGAATATATAATAAAAAAATTTAAAAAGAGAGAAAAAGAATAATAGTGATAATAATAAAAAATGTAAAAAAGGGACCATACAATAGGTAGGAAAATATATAAGTAATATTGTTTAAAATAATAAAAGTTATAAAGAAATGAGAATTTTAAAAGTGGTATAGAAAAACAAAATAAGAAACAAATAGAGAATTAAAAAATTAGAAGGAATTAAAATCCAAAAAGATGAGCAGAGACAAAAAAGGAAAAAAGAGAGAAAAAGAAAAAAATAAAGAACAAACATGAAGAGGTGGAATGAAAGAAAAGCAACAGAAGAGAGATGATGGAAAAATGGAGAGGAAAGAACTAAAGTAGGTAGGAAAAATATGAAAAAGAAAAAAGGAAATAAAATGGAAAATACAACAAACAAGAAGCAAAACAACAATAATGACAAATACAAAAAACAACCCAGGTAAAACAGCCTTCCTTCTTGGCTCCTAGGGAGTTGCTCAGGTTGCCAGTAGTCATCAATCACCCTGCAGCCTCACCTCTGCAGGTTTGCTACCTGGTTTTAGCAAATAAAATTAAGAAAATAAAAGAACTGATAAAAAACAGGTAAAAAAACTAAAACAAAAGAAAAATCTCAGTCTATACATTCACAACATAAGTTGCCAGCTTGTTGCCTGATAACCTGGTGGCTCTATCTCTGTATCCTGTCTCTTAGGAGGTACCAGGAATCAAACCAAGGACCTTGTATTTGTAAGGTAGGAATTCCTACACTGACCTACACTCACTCAACAGGTTAGAAAGGCTTCTGAAAGCTTATGTGGCTCTTCCTGTCCCCATTCTCTCAGGTGAGTTAAGCTTCTAACAGTTTTCCAGAGCAGGGATCATTAGCCTCCTCATTGAGATAGTTCCTCTCTCCCAGGGTGGCTGGGTGTGACAGCCTGATAGATCATATATTTCCTCCCTTCTCCCTGGGATCACTTCAATGCTGGCTGGGGTCTTTTTTAAGATTCCAAGTGCACTCAACTGGCCAAAATCACTGAAAATAAACCACTCTCCACCTTCTTTCAGACCCATCTTCCTCCCAGCGAATCTTTTTTCTCATTAAATTGGCTGCAGTGAGCCAGGGGTTTTACTGAGGCTATTTGCCTTGAGCATGGAGTATATGTGCCATTCCAGCCACAGGGGTGAATAACACATGGTTTTCCTTTGGCTTCTGTGTCTCTTTGTCCCTCTCCCTCTTAAATGATGCACAGCACTGCCTTGTTCTGCAGATCCTGTAAGTAGCTCCATTGGGTAGTTTTTTGTCCTTTCTCTATTGATTTTTTGTGAGACAGTTTAGCTCTGCCTACCTACTTCAGTGCCACCTTCCCAGAAGTCCAATGCAAATTTTGACTGACACAAGGAAGAGGGTCAGGATCACTGAGATTGCTCTACCTTTTTAAACTCACTTTTAAAATGTATAAAGATTTACATTACATAAATGCTACATTGAAAATATAAAGGATTCTCATATACCCAACATATTTTCCCCCAATAATAAAATCTTTTCTTAATGTGGTACACTTGTTGCAATTGATGAACATATATTGAAGCATTGCCACTAATCATGGTCTATAGTTTATATTATGTTGGACAGTTTGCACCACACAATTTTATAGGTTTTGACAAGACATATAATGGCTTGTACCTGTCATTGCAATATTATGCAGAACAATTCCCATGGCTCAAAAATGCCCCATGTTACATCTATTCTTCCTTGTCCCTCCCTTCAGAACCTCTGGTGACCACTGTCTTTATAACAATGATTCTACCATTACTAGAATAATAATAACTCTACTTTACTCCATAGTTGCATATTCCCCTTATGTTTGTTTGTTCCTCTGTCTTTTTTTTTATTACATACACCCCCTTCTGCTTGCTCTTGCTGTGTGTCCATTCTTCTGTGTTTTTTCTTCTCTATGTTTGCTTCTTGTCTCCCCCCGTCTTTGCGGCGGTGTGCCGAGTTGGCCCTCCATGGTGGCGGCTCGCCCCATTCATGGGTGGCTCCATTCCGTTTTCACGGGCGGCTCCACTCCATGTTTTGTGGGCAGCAGTCCTCCATGTTTTTGTGGGCTGCTGGCTTCTGCGCTTCGCAGCTTCGCAGGCAGCAGCTCCACTTTTTCATGGGTGACTTTGCCATGCCTGTGGGGGCTCCGCCCTGCCCGTGGTGGCTTTTTGCCTTGCCCAAGGTGGCTTTTGCCCCACCCATGGTGGCTTGCCTTTCTCAAGGCCGTCTGCCTGGTTGGAGAGGTCCCCGTGAACAGAACCCAGGGCCTCCCATGTGGTACCCCAGTGCACTCTTTATCCACTGAGCTATCTAGCCGGGCCCTGTTCCTCTGTCTTAAAGATTTGGCGATAGTGATGCCCACTTTGTTTCTGGTTGAGAGGGTGATTAGATACCTTGGGGATAGATGGATGGAACTGTCTGCTTGTAGTTGCAGATATTCTCTGCTTCTTGGGATGGGTGTTGTCCATCATCATCCTTTTGTTAGTTGTCCTGGGTGAGTCTGATTAACTGGAGAGTAGGTGTAGGCTGCAACCCTGTTGAGATTCAGAATTCACCTGACATATGAAAAGACTGAAGATTAAGTGTCCAGGACAGATATTTAATGGGGAGAAGGCACTGAATTTATATGCTGAGTTTAGCTTAGTGACAGGACATATTTGAGCAGCAAGGAGGCCTTCAGGAGGTAACTTATGCAACATATATTACTAGGCCAATTTTAAATCTCAAAAGAACAAAGTTCATAAGTATAAGCATCAATATCAAGGGTCTGGAGCATTAATCCACACTCCTTACTAGACACTACCCATGTACTACAGAGATTCTCACCACTCTCAGAGAGAGCATAGCAGGACTCACCAGTATGGAAATAATATCATATTGCTTAGTTTGTGGGTCTCCAATGCCTGAAACAACACCTCATAACCACATGAATGCAGTCACACTCCCTAGAGTCACACTCCCAGGTGCACCCCACACACATCACCCCAGCACCAACACCCAGACCAGTGATACTTCCCTATCACAACTGCAAACATTTCTCCAACCAGAAACCTCAACACCAACAAAGCCAACAGAAAAATAACAATAATAAAATAAAATAACAAAAAATTAAACAAAAAAGAAAAAGGGAAAGAAAAAATAGAATTTTTTTTGCATTTTGCCTTTCATCACTCTAAAGATCTGTTATCTTTTATGTATATTGATAATTTCTTCTGTATGTTCCCCCAGTGTCTTTTTTTTCACTTTATTTTCTGAGAAGTTTTAAGTTACAGAAAAGTCACATAGGAAACACAGGGGATTCCCATACACCACACATCCTCCCCATCTCATCTACCCTACCAATGACATCCTACCTGAGTATGGCATATTTGTTACAATTGATGAACAAATATTGAAGCATTGCTACTAACGATGGTCAGTGGTTTACAATATGGTTTACCTTTTGCACTGTATACTTTTAGAGGTTCTGAAAAAATGTATAATTGCCCATATCTGTCATTGCAAGATCATGCAGAATAACTCCAATACTCCAAAGATGCACCATATTCCACCCATTTCTTCCTCCACAACCCTTTGAAACCTATGGTGACCACTAAGTCACAATTTTTGAAGAATAAGGTTCATAGTTATGTATATTAGTATTGAGGGCTTAAAATATTGGCCTTTTTATAAATTAGGTGCTGCCTATGTACTTGAGATGTTCTTGCCCCTTTATTTGAGAATGTAGCAGGACTGCCCAGGATAGGAGTTTAATATTTTCTAATTTATTGTGTGGGTCTCCACTTACTAAGTTAACTCCCTATGCCTAGATGAATACATTCCTATTCTATAAGAGCATGCCCCAAGTGCACCCTTTCCCACATATCCTCCCACCACCAATGGCTTGTAACAGTGACACTTCCCTGCCATATTTTCTGAAAAAAAAATAAAGCATTTCCACTATTGTAGTTTCAACCAAACATTACAAATCCCCAGAGTTCACCTGTTCCTTCCTCCAGTCTTCCCCTCAGTTCCATGGATAGTCCATTGCAACCCTCCCACCCTGCTCATCCTCACATTCCAGCACCATTGACCCAACTCACATCCCTGTACCACCATTACCCCCTCCACTGCCAAACCATCCCTTTCAACCAATCATAGGTTTTACCCATATTGACAATTGGCTCAACCCACTTTACTCCATTTCCAGCTAATAAAGGTCACCTTCATTCCTTGTGTCTTGACCCCTTCCTCTGTCTTGAAACTCAATTGAGGAAAACTAATCAATTTTTACTTATTAGTTTTTTTATCAAAAACTGAAGTTGACTATCTTATTAAATCCCTTAATCCTTAGACCAACTGGTATTATTAATTGTATTTATGGGAATGCCTGTCATTGAACCATTCTTGTATTCCTGAAACTAAAATTAAACCAACATTTTTCATGATATACACACATACATATAATTTATTTAGCTAGGTCTCTTTTTTTTCTCCTACCTTTTCTTCCCTTCACTTCTTAATCAATTCAGTCCTAAATCCTTCAGATGAAACTCAGCATAGTAAGTGTCCACATAGTACTTGGAATGGGAACCAGGTGGCCCAGAGAGGGGTGTCAAAGTCAAAGTGAGATAATGAAGTCATCTGTGAAGTATGGTAGTTCAGGGGTGGTAGTTCCCTCATGTTGGAAGTCAAACCTGAGCAAGGTGAGTAGGACATTCAAACATAGGGGTTGTAACTTTTGGTCGTAAGCTAAACAGATATAGACATTGGATATCATGCAGTGCATAACAGTGATCCCTGAGAGAGAAAAAACAAATAAGGTGAGTCCTACTCTTACCAAAGTTCATTATATGGTGGCTTAGGTTTCTGGTGCTGCCATAACAAAGTAACACCAAATAAATGGCTTACAAGAACAGCAATTTATTGTCTGACAGTTTGGGAGGTTAAAAGTCCAAAATCAAGTTGTTGGCAGTGCCATGCTTCCTCTGACATGTGTAGGGCTCTTGTGAATATTATGCAGCAATCCATGGCATGACTCAATCTCTGACTGACTCTGTCACATGGCCATCTTTTCTATTTCCTACTAACTGTGTCCAAATTTCCTCACAAGAACATCAGTAAAATTGGATTAGGACCAAAGTTGGCCTAATCTTAACTAATAGTTTTTTTTCAAAAATTTATTTCCAAATAAGATCATATTCATGTGAAAAGGGGTTAGTAATTGAACTTTTTTGAGGGAGTGGCACAGGGGCACAATTCAATCCATAACACATGGAAAGAGTTTACAAGCTGCAGAGCTGAGAGGTAGCATCAGGATGGAACCTAGTGAACTCTCAAGTGAAGAAATGGAGCTGGGAATTCAGAACAGCCAAGGCTTGAATTCACAGGGCAGTACCAGAAAGAAGAGATCTCCAGAGAAAAGGTCTCCAGAGAAAGCTCCAGAGAGAGTGCAATTGAGAAA
>PVKH010019241.1:0-14899 GCA_004027955.1 Chaetophractus vellerosus
CACAATATTATTTGAAAGTCTTTGAAATAATCTGAATATCTCTACTTTGAAACCAAAAGAGCTACCACACCTCCTATATACCTAGAAAGGCTTAGTTATGTGTACTTCATCATTTTAAATCTCTTTTTTTTTTTTAAGATTTATTTTATTTTATTACATATCTCCCCTTCCCCCACCCCCGTTGCGGCGACGCGCCGAGACCTGGCCACTGCTCAGGCGCGGCTCTCCCCGCTTGTGGGCGGCCTCTGCCTCCATCACGGCCGGCCCCTTCCAGTTCGCGGGTGGCTGGCTGCGCTCGACCTGCAGGCGACCCGCCCTGCCCGTGGCGGCTTCCGCCTGTCCGTGGCAGCTTCCTGCCCCGCCCACGGCGGCTCCGGCCCGCCCACGGCGGCTTGCCATTCTCAAGGCGGTCTGCCCGCTAGGAGAGGTCCCCGGGAACCGAACCCAGGGCCTCCCACGTGGCCTCCCAGCGAGCTCCCCATCCACCGAGCCATCCAGCCGGGCCCCATTTTAAATCTCTTAAGACAAATTTTGTTGTCATCATCCATGAGACAATTTGTTTAAAATATGCAAACTTTTATTAATTAAGACAGATGATAAGGCAAATACTATTTTAATACTAATATAAAACACGTTTAGAGAAGGAAGAATCAGGAATTGGTGATGGAAATATTATTATAGTATTTGAACCCAAGATGCATTTTCTTCAAATGTATTTACCAACATTTCCTGTGAAAGGGAATGAGGTCTCATATTTCCAAACCACTGAGAAATTACAAAGAGGTCATGTGTAGAAAGGGAATGTCAAACAATTACTGGAGATTATTTTCATGCTTTTGAATTTCATTTGGGTCAGAATAGTCTCCTTATGTTATAAGTCAAATTCTAGATATTTGTTCTAGTTAACATTCCATGGACAGCTTTGGAAGCATCGATTAGCAGACAATAGGGATCGTTGAGGTGGGTAGAAAAGGAAACACTAAGGGACTAGTTTATTGAATAAAGAGTGAACGTGAGACAAGATAGTTGTTGGTGAAAGGACATCAGTAAATAGATTTGAAGAAGGTAAGACAAGCCATGTTCAAATATAGGTATTTAAATCAGATTAAAATATAAAATTTTAATAGCCTTTCCAGCCTCTCTTTATAGTAGTAGAAAATAAATCTATAAATATCAATTAATAACTTACATGCTATTTAAAAAGTTAAGTGGTATGATTTCAATCCAGCTTGTCTCCCATAGCAGTAGAAGGCAGGCAAGATAATGCTTGAGATCATTTTCTGATGTGAAGATATGACTTCGTAAAATTTGAGGGTATGTTTTGAAAATGACTATTAAAAACCACTTAACACAGACTACCATTGCATCAGATACTGAATTTAATAGACATTTAAAATATAGCATTTCACGTGAAAAAGGCCTTGGATATCACTCATACACAGAATTGCACAAAACACTCATGATTTGTTACAATAATATAGTCATAGTTCAGTTTAAATTGCTTCAATTCTTTGACACGAGAGTATCTTAATTCATTATTCTAAATCCATCATATTTTATAACTCATCTCTATAGTGCATCATATACACAACATTCATTGATCAGAAACTGTTTTTGTGAGTATGTGCAAACATTAGAAATGGCTTGTTACACATGTTTAAGTACCTGAAGTAAAAATGTATGTAAAAGAAATGAAGCCAGTTTCTGCACAGTTTCTCGCTGTGCCATGTCTTCATGCCACATCCAGATTCTTCATATTGCAAGATGTATGTCCTATACATTTCACATTCAAATTAATTACAAACCGTGACATTATCACTCAAATGAAATAAACTTGATTAAAATATATTTTTTTCCCATCTGAAAAGTCTTTCTATTCATCCAGGCATGCACAACAAAGAGCTATGTGGAAGCAAAAGAATCCCAGCCTAGGTTGCCAGATCAGCTTAATCAACACTGTAGAGAAATGGAGTGACAGTTGTCTAAGCCAGATCACACTTATATTCTGATCAAGTCAGTTAATCCTGTTCAACCAAAGAGTTTTTGTGGAAGAGTAAAAAGAATCCTACCTTTTGGCAGCTTGCAGTTTGTTTTGGAAAACAAAAATATGAATAAAGGTATGTAATCCAAGACAGGCTAGGATAAGAATTAAAAATGGAATTACAAATTGCAAAGGCAGAACAAGGGAAGGACAGATTGTTTTTGACTCACAGTGGATAGCTTGCAAAACCTATGACTTGAGTTTGACTTTAAAAGATGTGGAGGACTTTATTGTTTTAAACTTTGCAAACACAGTATGTATTTTAACTCTGCTGGCATGCACTATTGCAGTTTCTACTTACTTCGTTTCTGGCTGGCCTCTCTCCTGCATCCTTCATGTATTTATAGATAATCCAAAATTTTACAGCCTTATCAGCTTTTCCCCATGTTTCTCCCATTACACAAGATCCCTCTTCATTTGAAAATTAGTTTCCAAATTCCAAAAAGAGTTTTAAGATATTAATACCCTGCTTCCTTCATATTTTTCATGGTTCAATTCAAGTTTTTGGTAGAGAACATCATTCTCATTTCTCCTAACTGACTATTAATAAAGGACCCAAATGCTGAGCAACTTATAAATAGCATTTATTGAAAAGTTATATTTGATTCACAGTTTCTTGATCCCCTTTATGTATATATTTTACATTACTTTACTTTTTTAGTTTAACATGTTATGAATCAAGAATTCTATAGTAATCACAAGAGAATATTCCTTTTTGTGCTGTATCCTGTGCTTACCTGTAGCAAATTTTTAAAAAGTAGGTTGCAATGTAATAATTGACATCATTCCCTCCATTATACTATTTTGTCTCTGTTATTTAGTATTTCATTCAAAAAAAGTGTTGTATACATGAATTATTCTGATTTTGTCCAAGTAGTGGTACTCAGCGTAAAATAAAACTTCATACCTCTAATATGTGCAGAAATAATCTGTTACCTCCTTGTCTAATTTATTAGGTACTGAAAATTACCATCAATTCTCCTAAGATACAACGATGTCATTTAGTGAATTATTGTATCAGTACATCAGGTACAATCATAGAATTATCTGAAACTATGTTGAATTGCATCTTAAATTCAATTATGCTGCAAGTTTTATCATCACAGATAAAATACTAATTTTATTTATCTGAGTTTTGCTGTCGTCTTATGGAAGTCTTAAAACATTGTTTGGCTCCCTTGGGTATCTTGCCTTATTACATTTGTACAGTCTTTCCCACCAATCCTATTTTTTAGGATAAATAATACTGTTCAATATGTTCTTAATGGTAACCTAATGGTTTAATAAAGTTTTGAAATCTTTCTGGGCTCCTCATAACTACTAAGGAGGAATTGTTGTATAAAAGAATAAAGCTTATTGTTGTGTAATTCAGTCTTGAAAGCTCCTAACAATGTGTAGAACTAAAAAATAATGAAATATTGTACTCAAAATAGATATACTTGAACTTTAAGAAGTTCCTTCCAGAATTTTTCTTTTGATAATTTTAGCTTTATTCATGCACATTTTTTACATGTTATTCATATCATTTTATTTTCTTGAGTTGCAAGTTATTTCATATACTAGATACAAGTTGATTAATAGATACATGATTTAAAAATGTTTTCTGCCACTTTATGGGATGTCTCTTTACACTCTTTTTTTTAATACACATTATTTTTAGAGAAGTTTGCATTTTTGTAAAAAAAGTTGTTGCATAAACTTCACTTGTGTAAGTATATAATTGAGAGAGTTAAATATCCCTTTCTTTAGGGGTTATTTTCTAATGTTTCTGTGTTTACCTTGATTTGTAAGGTCTTGCCCCCATGAAACAGAGAGAGTAAAAAGATAAATAGGATTTTGACCATAATCTGATTCACAGGTGGGCTTAATGGGGCACCATACTGTCCTGATATTCCCCCAGTTCCTGTGAGTATAGTTGAAGTAAATTTCCTCAGCAATAGAATAATCATCTTATAGACTCCCCAAAGGGAGGCATCTGTAAATCTGCCACCATATGAAAATTATATATAAAAAATAAATAAAATAGTCTATATAGGCAAAGAGAGGACAACAAAGGAAATAAAAAAGAATCTATTTTTAAAAAGAAATAAGTATAAAAATATCATATAAGACAAAATATTTAATCACATGGCTATATATAATTTTAAATAACAAGTTTATATTTATGGTATGGAGAAATCGCTTTATGCATTTTTGCCCAAAAAATAATGATTGCTGCATATGCTTTCAGGGAAAGAAAAAAAGTCCTAGAAAGAATCTATAATATTAGCAGGAGTAAAGCTAAAAACCCACAAATATTAGGAGTTTCCTATGATAGTTCTTTTGAAATTTAGACAAACTTAGCAGGAACATTTGTATTTTGTTGAAGTTGTATAAAATATTATATAGTGTGTGAAATGATAGGGACCTGAGATTTATCAAAGCCAAAACCTTCCTTTTAAAGACTTTGAGTTATAGAGGAAAGGCTAGAAACCATGACTACTAAATCCCAGCCCAGGTTTCTTTCCTCAGATCACAATAATATTCAGGGAACAAGTATAGTGTATGTCAGAGGAAAAATTATATCTAGATATAGATACAAAATACACAAATATATGCATGTCTATGAACACACATACACACCCATTTGAAATGGTTGCAAATAATAGCAGTGGAACAGAAGCAATTCTAACTGGTGAATGGTTGCCAATAGAAAAATACTAGGCTGACCTCCTTGAAGTGCTTACAGTACCCACAAATGTCATGAAAGTTACCTTTGGAGGTTATAGTAGAAACATATAGTGTCTTATCTTCATCAGTGAGTCCATTAGTTGATAATTGCTCCCATATAAAAATGCTCAATTGTCACATTATTGCCACTTTTTTATTGAATTGAAATGGTAAAATATGTATGAGGCTACTAATCCTAATACTGATGAATATTTCTACAAATAACAGTATTGCTTTGCTTTCCTTTATTTAGTTGCCTTTCTAGCAAGCTAATTATGACAGAGAATAGAACAGAGAGAATGAACAGGGACCTGACAACAAAGGATAATTCCCCAGGCAGTGGTTGCTTCTAGGCATGAAATTACATTCAACTGTCAGAACATACTTATGTGAACTAATATTGGTAAACTTGTAAGGAAGGAAACAGCTTTTGACAGTTTTGCTGACATGGATCATCCTACTTAACCACGGCTACCAGTAAAACCAAGTCACTATTTACTTTTTATAGTTTCCATGGATACGGAAACTCTAAAAATTGCTAAAGTCAGGCTATTCAGAAAATGTAACCCCATTTTGATCAATATGTGATGATGTTTAAAATTATATCTTCTTTGTTGAATTCCCTGAAAGTCTAATGTAACAACTTTGTTCTTCCTAAGTAGCTTCTTTCCAGAGTATAACACCCAAATTTTATTTTGTAGTTAATCCAGTTTGATTTTCCATATTTATTATTTTATATAGAGCAATCTTTGTTCTTAAAAAATAAATTGTGAAATAATTGAACTATATTTGTAAATTAACTTCGCTTCAATGAAAATTTCAATACAGGTTTTTTATTTTCAATTTAATTTTTGCCTTATAATGCTTGAGTGATAAAATATTCTTTCTCTGTATATGACATATGTTATTATGTATATCAATAAAATTATGTCATATATTATCTGTTTAATCCATTTTGATCAATAAGTGATGATGTTTATAACAATGACATCTTCTGTATTAAGACCTTGTACATACATTATGTAAAATAACAATTTTATTGTGCCCAAGTTTCTTTCACGAATATAAAATAAGCCGAATTATATTTTGTGTTGATCTGATGTCATTTCCCATGTTTATTTCTTTATCTGGAGCAACAGTAAATTATTTATGAAGACTCCATTAGAACCAATACATATTAACAAACCAAGCATCTCCATACTGTTTTAATCAAAATGTAAGAGCAAGATAATATAGCCCAGGTCCACACGCTTCTCTTAAAAATTTTCAATATTGTTTTTATTTGACTTTTCTGCAAGTTTTATAGTGCTTCAGAACTAAAAAATATGAATTTGATGGTATTCTTGAAAGCTTTAAAGAGAACAATTATGTTTACACAAGGGCTATTGTAAATTTCTTTTCATTCTTAATCATTCTAAGGTCACAAGAAAGTACTGCTTCAGAAAGCCATAAAAATACAGTTCTCCTTCATGTTCACTATCTTTCCAAGATAAGATGGTGAGACATACAGTAAGACGACATTTGAAATGATGCATAAGCTTTTTAAAATAAATAACTTTGGAGGCAAAAAAATAATAGACCCACTCAGATGCAAGCTGGAAAAAAAAAGTCTTTAAAGTTAACTCAAAATTGAAAATTTAATACACATTTTAACCTTTCCTCTTCCAAAATCCTATTGAAATAATGGTAAACATATGCAAAACTGAATAAATCCATAACAAATGCCAATATTTGTCAAGTGCCTATGACTGAGCCAAGTATTTAATAGTTTTCTAAAAGAGTGAAAAAATAACTGCAATTAAGTTACATATCAATCATAAAACAGGGATCCCCTGAATAGAAGGCTGCTGTGAAGATGGGGCTTACTCTTTCTGAGGCAGAGAATCTCTAAATTTGTTTTCTATATGTCTAAGCCATACAGGGGAAAGAGAGTGGTAAGAATGTATTTTCTGACAAACTGTATGAGGACAATGTGTAAATTGGTCACTGTGGGTAAACTCCCTCCCTGATGCCCATGATTGCAAAGCCATTGACTTTAAGATAGTACTCCTAAGTTAGTCACAAGCTAACCTCTATTCCCTTAAAATAATAATGATAATAGCAGCAACAACAATTAGCTTGAGGAGAGCCAAAGCTCCAGTCCTGAGGCCTTAGGGGAATATTTCAGATTTTGATTTGGGAAGCTGTGGTGTGAGATCATGTCAGGAAACTTACCAACTTGCTTCTTGGAATTTATTCTAAAATGAAGCGCATACCATGCTCATAGTAGAAGTTTCTCTCAGTACTCTCATTCAACAGATGATAGATAGGCAATGGATTTATAAATGTAAAGAAGAGGAAGTACAATTTAACTACCCATAAGACTCAACTCAGTCTTTCATTCATAATTATAAATGGACACTCAGGCATTCTTAGACATGTGAGAAAAACTAATAGTTAAAAAGAAAAAGGCCAAGAATAAAAGACTGAAATATTTACTATAGAGAAACCAGAGATAACTTAGGGGATAGAAGAAAATAAGAAGTATGTCTTCAAGAAATCTAAGACATACAACATATAAAAACAGACAATGATGAACAATAATCAAGGAAACTAAAATAATGTTCTTGGACTTTTTAATATGATTTTGAGAGGAATAACTAGATGACAAATATAAAGTTGTTCTTCCTTGAAAGAAAAGAGTAAGAAGGAAAAAAAGGAAGAGAAAGTAAGAAAAAAAAGAGAAGTTTTTAAAAAAGAAATTAAAAGCACAAAGCAAATCAATTAAGGACATCATGTATTAGGAGTTCCAGAAAAAAAAAACCCATAAAGATAAGAAGGTAAACAAACAGTAATAATAATAATAATAATAATAATAATAATAGTAGTAGTAGTAGTACTAGTTGTTGTAGTAATAGATAAACTAACTGATAGGGCCCTTTTCAGTGTGAATCAGGATAAATGAAAAATGACTTGCACTAGAAACCTCTATAAGACATTTTAGAGCAGTAAGATTTTTAAAATCCTAAAATTTTCTTGAAAAAAAAACCCCGCTAATTACAAAGGAATGAAACGAGATTCATAGGAGATTTTTCAATTAGCAATATTAGAATTTAGAAGATAATGCCGTATTACATTTCAATTCTAAGGGAAAACATTTGAAGCATAGGATTTTATAGCAATCACTGCTAAGTAAAAAGTAAGTCTATTTCAGACATGCAAGCCCTGGAAAACTTTATTTCCCAAGTACAATCGCTGTGAAAACATACTCAATACTAATAGGATTCCAAAAAGGAAAAACATGTAATTTAAAATTTGACTTAAACAGGAGTGCATTTAAAAGATCTTTTAGGGTGGTGGTTATGGAACAGGCCAAGACAAACTTTGTTCCAAGTTAGAATAGGAATTCAAAAGATTCCTGCATAAATGTATTTTAGAAGGAGAAGGCAAGGTACATCCAATCAATTCCTTTAATTTTAATCAAGTTATACTCTCTAGTAAAACAAATTAAAACATAGGAATATTTTTATTAATTTGTAGTCGAACAACAGAAAATATGTTTGAATTTGATGCTCAGAAAACTGTCCTTCAATGGCACAGTGTTAATGACATAGCATCTACTTTCAATCATTACATGATTGGTTCTTTAGTGAATAACATCATTGAATCACAATTTTGGTTTCTTTTGCTGGTTATTAATGCTTAATCAAGTATACAAATATATATTTTTTAATTATAGAATTAGCTTAGAGATATTTTGGAAAAAATACACAATGTTTACATAACATAATCCCACTGCTATACAATTAAATGATG
Organism: Chaetophractus vellerosus; assembly: GCA_004027955.1. Lineage (NCBI taxonomy): Eukaryota > Metazoa > Chordata > Mammalia > Cingulata > Chlamyphoridae > Chaetophractus > Chaetophractus vellerosus. The sequence goes on from PVKH010019241.1 coordinate 8,546, forward strand.
CAAAGATATGTAGACGACACAGAAAAGGATCAGTAAGAATGAATTGCACAAATGTTAATTTCTTACATTAAAGACAGAGGAAAGAAATGCCATCAAATTTACATGAATCATGAAATAAAATAAAGAAACTAATGGAATAACAATAATAATAATATATTTAATAAAACTCACTCAAGGAATAAGAAATGAGGCAGAAAATATTTCATATTCAGAAATGCATTCTGTTTGAAGTGATAAATCAAGATCAAGAGTGATGTAAACTTTGGGAATAATAAAAGGAAGTCTGCACCTATTTATTGAAAGGGCTATTGTATACTTGGGTATATTACCTCAGAATTGTCAAATCCATACCCTAGTAAAACTATCAGACTTTAAAGCTAAGGACAAAAAAAAAATCATGTAAGCCTCCAGAAAAAAAAACAAAAAACAAAAAAAACACTTACAAAACAGAAATATGGTTGGCAAAGGACTTCTGGCAGTAGTAACATAAAACAAAACAAACATGGCAATGGTATAGAGTGTATAGAGAAAAATATGAAAACTCTTTAATTATATTTTGAGTTTTGAATCAGGCATATGGTTTATATGTTAAAAACTATAATATAATAAAAAGTTGAAAAAGTAAAACCTTAAAAATTGATTTTAAACAGAAACAAATTCATTTAAATCCATATCAAATTGATAACATGATCCAATATAAAAAGAATCAATACAAATAACTTTTGAATACATTACCCTGCACATTCTTAATGGGATATATTCTAAGGAAAAAACTGCCAAGAAATCTTGAACACTTCTTTGTAGTCTTGTAGACAGCAGTATTTGTGGTATGTAATTCTGAAATTATTCCTGTGTATGTACATGTGAGTTAAAAGATTAAGCAAATGAGTAAACATTGATATTGTTGGCACCCAGAATATTCAGGGTGGGAAAGCATCAAATAGGATAAATGAGGAAGAACCCCTTGTTGAGGATTTGAAATGAGGGTTAATACAAATCAAGATGTTTCTTCTTTATATTTTTAGACCTGTATAGCAAAAATGCCTAGGAGTGTCTACCTGCAAATTTCCAACTATCATCCCCCACTAAAAAGAACTAGAGCTCCTTGGAGAAATGGCTAATTCTAACCAAAAATGGAGAAAAATACAAGGTAAACCTAGGACAGCCCGAACCAAGGGATCACTCAAATATTAGTGGGGATATAATCCCATGGACACAGAAGCCAGATTGAAGAGGTTATTAATGGCCAAATTTGGGGTGATTTGAGCCTGAAAAGGAATACCAAAATGATGAATTATAACACATTTGAAAAAAATCACAAGCCCATAATGATATTTTAAAAGAGAGGAAGAAAAGAGAAAGAGTTCTTTACAGAAGAATGCCAACGAATAAATGTAGGAGAGCTGAAATTAGAAAATTACCATATTTTCATCACTAGTACTATACTTGATTCAGACATGGGTCATCAATGGGAGCCAAAGTTGTTGGTGAAAAGTTAAAAAGCAGAACAGTCACAAATGCCACATCACAAATTGTTTAATAATTTCAAATTTTAAAAGATACCTTTGCAATAAAGAAATGTAGTGGACACTACCTGAATCACGTGAACAAACTTGGGTAAATTGGGTATTACCAACTGAGTCAATGCAACTGGAAGTATATACATCACCTCGGTAATATCATCCAGGATAATGCAACTGGAAGCTTACAGCACGACCTAGGTAAATTGTTAAATTGTTTATCCATAATTGAATCAAGAGAAGACAACCAGGCAAATCCCACAGATCGCTGCCTTAGATTCATCATAAATATCAAAATCATAGAAAAGTGCTGAGTAATTGAACTAGATTTAAAAAAACTAAAGATACGTGACAAGCAAATGTATTGTGTAGTCCTTGATTAGTAAAACATGTGCAAATGGTATTTTTTGTACAAGTAATGTATAAATATGGATTGTATATGAGGTAGTATTAATATACCAATGTTCAGCTTCTTGGGACGAGCATGGTACACAAGAGAAATATTTATTCTTAGGAGATCCATGTTGATGCATTTGGGCAGTGGAGCTTATATTTGGAACTTAAATTCAATTAATTTTGCAATAAGAGGTGTGTGTGTTTGTTTGTACGCATGTGCATGTTTTTATGTGTGATTGTGGGGAGAAAGAGAGTAAATGTGGTAAAATATAAAACTACAGACTAGGTGAAGGATAAATGGATGTTCATCACACAATTCTTTAGGAGGGATTGAAATTTATGAAAATAAAAAGTTGACGGGAAAGGATTAGAGGCATAAGTATTTAAATAAAGCTGTGCTGGCAACCAACAGACAAACTTAAAATAGAAATAGTTGTGGTGACTTGTAAGGACTGAGACTAGTGTGGGAGTAAAACTGTCAGAGACCATTTGACTCTTTTAATTGACCCTAAGTGTGTACTACTTTAATAATAATAATAATAATAATAACCCATATTGAAAGTAAAAGTACAGAATATATATGTTATGAAACAAATGAAAAATAGCCTCTTTACTTATTAAATGTTTTAAAATACAAACCAATGACTTTTCCAAATTATCCTTTCCTCAAAACCCAGTGTTTCTCACCTTATTGGTCCTATACATTGATTCCATATTTTATAAATAATATTATTTTACAGTCTGTTTACAGTTCTAATATAGGAAAATGCGGGTATATATTTAGAGCAAATATTTTTACAGTATTTTCAAATGTAAGTACATACTTTTTACATGTACAATGTGCATAATTATGTGATAATAACAAGCAGAAAGAACATTTCCTGGCCATTAGAGTCTGATAAAAATAACAGTACTAAAGTCAGATTATCTTTGCCAACAAGCTATTTTTAGTATCCTAGGAAATGTCTCCTCATCAGTAGTGAATAATATTAGAAATGTTGGCACACAAACTTAAACAAACATACTTATATGTACAGTATAACCATATGAAACTAGGAATTCTCTGAAATGAAGTACATTAAGAAATTCAAGCTGTCCCTCCACAGCAAAGTAGCCTCAATTGACGTTTTCAGTCAGATAATTCTTTTTATATTCTGGCAGGGAGAAGGGGGCACAAGTAAGTAGGGACTGACCTGTACATTGTTTAGCAGTATCCCTGGTGGAACACCCCCAATTGTGACAACCACTAACGTCTCTAGTCATTGCCAAGTGTCCCCTGGCAGGAAACTGCCACAGCTGATAAACTTTGCTTCAGAGCCTTCCAGTCATTCTTCAATTGTTTTTAGTATGAAGTGCTCTACTCTGCCTCATCCGGGAAGTCCTCCTTGACTATAAGTTAGGCATTAGGAGAAGAGCAGATGATTTCAAGAAAAAAGTAAAATCTCCCTATTAATTAGGGGCTCTTGGAGAATGCTTCTGAATTTCCATATGGTTTATAAGAAGAGAGAGAAGAAATTCATTCTATCTTTCAGTTGTCATTGTACCTCAGAAGACACAAGAAAGGAAAGCATATATCTTTGCCCTCCACTGTATGCTATATATTCAGATCTATGCGAGCCTTAATCAGGACACTCGTCTACACGGCTTTTAAGGACCACAGTATTCAGTTCTCTGTTACCGAGGAAAAATGATCGAGAAAAATAATTTCTCTAGTTTTAAATCGGAAAAAAATATGCTTCACTCATTCACATTAAGCATTTTAAAGTAGGTCATATTAAACAGAGTCATAGTAGTAGTAGTAAACATATATACATTTTTAAAGTTTATAAGCAATCAGAAAATGTTTAAGTTCTTTTCAAATTCTAACTCATTTATGCTTCTTAAAAGCCCTGTGAAGGGAGCACTATTATTATCACATTTTACAAATAAAAATATAAGGCACAAAGACAAATTTGTGGAGCCAGGACTCACCCAGGACATTCTGCCCCTGAACTGGTATGCAAGGAAACGTCCATGCAGCCTTTCACTACGTTATACTGTTTCTCAGTAGAAAATATCTATGCCAAGCTTTGTGGAAAACTACTTTATGTGTGCTACCTCATTTAATCCTCACAAGTTCATAAGTAGGATTTGTTATTTTCCAAGCACTTACAGATGATGAAATAAAAGCCCATTGAAGTTAACTTAAGTTCCTTGCCTGGTCACACATTGAATAAATGGTAAAACTTATAACTCAAATATAGGTTATTATAACTCCAAAACCATCTAACCTAATTAGATCTTAATTTTTCATCTAAATTTAGGAAATTTTATTAGATTACTTTTAAGACATTTTCCAGTCTTAGACTTCTACAGTCTTGAATGTTGTTCTTTGCTAAAATTCCACACTCAAGTCTAGAGGTAATTTCCAAATTGCTATTTCATTTAAAAATAATTTTGCAGACAAAGCTATAATATTTTATCTTATATTTCATTGAATACTAATTTTCACTATTTTCTTTTCTTTACTATACTTCATCTTATTGATACTCATAAGGAAATCACAATTAGGTGCACCCAAAAAATAGGCCAAAAAGGAAAAGAAATATAAAATATTGATGGATTTAGGTTATATTAGAAATGAGGGAAATGAGTCATAATGAACTTAAGAATGGATTTGGTGTTTTTTAACACAATAATTTGGATTCCTTTTACTTCCCCGTGATTATTTGTTAATTAGGACTATGGTGGAAAGGTTTCATTTAATAAATAACTATAAATGATATTGTTTGTATTAGTTAAACATGGAATTTTGTAGATTTAATATTCTATGCTAAAGTACTCAATTAATATTTTATAATTTTTGGTCAAGTACGGAAAAAATTCACCAGCAACTCAATTATTATTCATTTGAATTAGAAGGCCTTATATGAATTGGCAGAAGGCATCCAGGTTCAGAATGGTATAGATTAAGGATGTTGTTCTAGGAAAAGTGGTTAAAGTATGCCAAAACCAAAGAGAATGTTTGGCTTTGCCCCAAAACAACTTGATAGCACAGTTTACAAATGAAGAGATGGGGAGCGGTAGGCACCAAATGCAGGCAATAATGCAGTACATAGTCAGTGGAAAATTTAAAAATGTTTATTATTACCCTGAGCTGGCAATTCTAAGAGATGCCAATGATAAAATACTCCTCTCTGAAGAAATCTTTGTTAGTGTAAATTCTAAACAATCCCTGTCATTACTGCTGAGTTTTGATAATGCAAGTATGTTTCAAATTAATATAATTTTATTACTTTATCCTTTAAGAAAAATTGATTACTACATCAAAATTAATTGGGAAAATCCACAGTTACATCATAGCCCCTGAAACGTGCAGAGTCAGGCTCCCTTCGAAAATAAAGCATTCAGAATCAGTGGAGATTGACTCAGATGCAGTTCTGGTCTTCAATTGCTGTGGCACCACATATTTTTGTGTTTAAACAAGGGTTTTTTTATATGTAATCACAGCACAGTAATTGTAACACTAAGAAACAGAAGTTGAGTTACTTCAAATCTGTTGTTCTGACAGCTTGGAGTTTGCATTTGTCTTTAAAAGTTTGGGACATTTTAAAGCTGCTAAAATGGAACCTAAAGAAACAAAAAAAATATGGACTGTATTTTAATTTCTTTGGAATTTATTCTGAAATTAAATTTTCATAAACCTCTGCCAAACTTATCCTTATTTTCTAAACTTATCCTTACTTTTCTAAGTATTTGCAAATCTGAGGCTTAATGTGAAAAAAAGTTTACAAAATTGGAATTAATAAAAAGCCTTCTTTCATCACAATGAGTGACAATAAATTGAAAAATCTATCTATATTGTCTGTTGAACCTGAATATGTGAAGAAATCCAGGTTTGACAGAGATAGTGACACATTTACAAAGGTTAAAGCTCAAAAACAGAAACTATGGTTATTACACATTAATACAACAGACCTGTAAATAGGTGTAAGTTGTCCTTTTTATGCTATAATATTTTCATTCCATTTTTATATCATACCACATGTGAAGTTCCATGAAAGAAATTTTCTCGCCAAGTGGGTTCAGAGACTCTGTGGACCTGCAACTCCTATGGTACAACTCAGTGGACTCACCCAGGACACCTAGTTGGGAGTTGATGATGGATGATGGCTATGCTGGGGAATGGAGAGAGGCTGCAGCTGCAGGCAGGATAATCTCTTCCATCATATCCACGGGATATAAGCCCCCTCTCACTTGGTGGTGGAGGGGACATCACCATCCCAGGCTCCTCGGGATTAGGGGAAGAACTATGGGCTAGAATGGACTTGTTGGTGTCCTGCTATAGATTTGTGATATATGCAATGGAAGAAATTGCAAAATTATGTGGAGCCAGGGTCACTGGACACTTTGGGAGCAGGGTGAGGGAAGAGCAATTGTAGTGTGGGGTTTTTTTTTT
>PVKH010019244.1:0-14917 GCA_004027955.1 Chaetophractus vellerosus
GCGGCTTCTGCTTCCATTCACGGCCGGCTTTCAGTTCGCGGGTGGCTGGCTGCGTTCCATTCGCGGGCGACCTGCCCTGCCCATGGTAGCTTCTTGCCCTGCCTACGGCGGCTCTGGCCCGCCCATGGCGGCTTGCCATTCTCAAGGCGGTCTGCCCGCTAGGAGAGGTCCCCGGGAACCAAACCCGGGGCCTCCCATGTGGTATGCCGGCGCCCTATCCACTGGGCTATCCAGCCGGCCCCCTGTTCATCTCTTTTGAAATATTTTCCCTTTTTCAGTTCTCAGCCCCACTTCTTGCCGACTGAGGGACGTATGGTGGGTTGCTTCAACTCCTTATATTTCACTGCCTCATCTGTAGCATAAAAGGGCAGTAATAATAATATTTACCTGTACAGTTTTTCTGAGGATTAAATTAGCATGGATATTTACGTATGTGATTTCTATAAATTGATATTAGAGGTATCAACATCATAACAAAAATTTTTTCCCATGTAGGTCTTCTTGAATTTTCTTTGGGGAAATTTAAATACTTCAAGCTCAACAGGCCCTTTCCAGAGGAAGCCGTTTTGCGTCATATTTCGAACAATGTGACTTTTCTTATTTTCCAGATACACTCACAGTATCAGAATACAACAGTTTCTTTTTCTAAGGTATGTACAAAGGATTATTTTAGTAAAAATCATTTCCATATTTTGGGGTCTTGTATTTTGTATGAGCTCTAGAATAAAAAAATTATCACAATTGGGTCCTGGCAGATTAGTGATTGAGACTGGCCAAGAGGGGAGTGTCAGGGGCCTTCCTGGAACGTGGCAGCCCCTGACTTCAAGAAGGGGTGAGGAAATGCGGGTTTGGGGGGAGGGTGCCTTGTGCCAAATGCCTCCCCCCTGCAGTTAAGCTTTCTCTGTGATTTTCACCTGCTATTTTTCTTACTCTAAAATGTATCTGAGAATACATTTTAATGGATTTCTGTTGTTAGCAATTTAGTGTTGAAGTTGACTGAGCTCCCTGAAGATCAACTTAATTCTTTTGGTGTCTCTTATGAAAATACTCAATGCATCCAACCTAGTATTATGCCTGGCACGTGAACGATTTCCTCCTTCATAACATGACAGCAAAGATAACATTTGAGTGAAAGGAGAGAAGGTGGGAGGAAAGGCCCTTATATTTATTGGCTGCCTACTGTGTGCTAGGCCAGCGGTTCTTAAGCTTCTGGGGCCAGAGACTTTGAGACTCTGCTGAAATCTAAGGACTTTCTGCCTGGTGGATTGTAAGTGTATATATGATAATTTCATGGGCACCCTTGAAACTCAGTGGGACCCTCAGGCCCATGGTTAGGAACCCTTATGTTTGGTTTTCCTTATGAGTTAATTCATTTCTCACAGCAGCTCTGCAAGGTAGTAGTAATGTTTGTTTTTACACCTGAGGGAATAGAGCGTGAATAAAGGGCCATTGACATTAAGTAGCCAAAGAGGCCTGGATGGACGGCATCGCCTGCTTTCAAGGCAGAGGATGTTGGTTGTCCTTAATTACATCCGTGTTTCTCTCACGGGCGCCTTAGTCTCCACTGCACTTATGCTGTGAAGATGAAGGCCAGAATTGCTCATGGCTCCAGGAGTGAGTGGTCTGTGAGAGGATACTCTTTCTGTTTCCTGTCCCCTTCCTGATGAACGTGACATTTTGTTTTTTTTGGGTCATTATGGAAGCTGATTCTTTGATGCTATCAACCCCATAGCATCAGTTAGTATTTGGGTCCTGCCTTATGCTTGCCAAATTGAAACTCACCCGGCACTTTCTTCTTCCCATTAAAGAGACCGCACTGAACCTATTACCTTTTAGCTTACCATTTTATTATCCAAAAGCTTTCCGAGCAGATGGGGGAGGGGGGCGAGGCAGGCGGTAGAGCGGAAGGGTGTGAAGAAGGGTTACAAAGAGGCACCAGGAAACTTTGGGTGACGCAGATGTCCACTTTCTTCTTGTTGTGATGGTTTTACCCATGTCCACATATGTCAGAATTTATCAAATAGTATACTTTATGTACAGTTTATTATGTGTTAGTTATAACTCAAGAAGTAAAAGCTTTAAAAAAACTGAAATCCTAAGGGGAAGAACTCATGTTTTTGTCTTGGTAATTTTAGTATTTGACATACTTAATTTGGTTGAAATGAAAAACCTGGGAATTTCACTGTGGATCTCATATTCAACAGTGGTTTTTTCCCTTTTTGTTTTTAGATCTACAATAGGGCATGCATACTAGTTCAATTCTGGAATTTCTAAGTATTTTGCTCAACCTCCATTCACAATGACTCTCTTTTTGCTAATTGCAGGCTCTCCTTCCCAATAACTCAGGAACGGGCACTGACAAAGGACTAGTTTTCATTCTTAGACCAGAGCAGAGTATGTGTACTTGGTACTTGGAGGCTTCCGATGCTGAGCCTGTCCAAACTGTGGCTGTTTCACTCTCCTACTCAGAAAGAGGTAACTTTTCTGTTTTTGACTCTCTGTTACTCTCCAGAAGAATGAATACTATGGGACATGTTGATGAAAATTTATTGGAACTATAATGCTATTAAAAGTGTTTATTACAAGTATAATTTATCGAATTAGAGGTTTTAATAGGAAGGGAGCCAAAGAATGACTGAAAGCCCAGGTAGTGACTAATGGAATACATTTATTCATTCAAAAATATTAAAGGGTCCTAATATTTGACCCTTTTGACCCCAAAAAAGTATGTTCTTAACACTAATCCATTGCTGTGGGTGTAAGCCTATTGTAAGTAGGACCTTTTGATTAGCTCACCTTAGTTAAGGCGTGGCCCAGGGTGGGTCTTAATCCTCTTACTGGAATCCTTTATAAGAGAATGTAATTCAGAGAGAGAAGAGAGAAAGCCACGGAAGCTGGAAGCCGGAAGTTGAAAGCAATGAAATCTGGAAGAGAAGGGAGAGACCGGGGGTTGCTGCCCTGTGCCTTGCCATGTGACAGAGGAGTCCAGGGTCACCGGCAGCTGGGCTTCGGGGAGAAAGCATTGCCTGGTGATGTCTTTTTGTTGTTGTTGTTGTTGTTGTTGTTGCATATCCCCCCCTTTCTGCTTGTTCTTTGCTGTGTTCATTTTTGCGTTCTGCGTCTGCTTACCTCCCCCCGTTGCGGCGACCGGCCGAGTCAGCTCACTGCACGGCGGCCTTGCCTGCTCGCAGGTGGCTTGCCTTTGCTCGCGGGCGGCTTTGCCCTGCTCGTGGGTGACTTGCCCTGCCCGTAGTGGCTTTGCCCCGCCCACGGCGGCTTGCCTTCTCAAGGCGGTCTGCCCGCTTGAAGAGGCCCCAGGAACGGAACCTGGGGCCTCCCATGTGGCAAACCGGCACCCTATCCACTGGGCTACAGCCGGCCCCCCTGGTAATGTCTTGATTTGCACATTTTCATCAGCCTTGAAACCGTTAGCTTGTACACTTATAAATCTCCATTGTAAAAGCCAACACGTATCTGGTATATTGCTTTTGGCAGCTTAGCAGACTAAAACAGGCCCTGCCCCAACCAAGATGGCAGAATGAGATACTTTAGGGCTCCATCCTCCCACAGATGCTTTGAATAGCCAGCAAGATCTGGCAGAAACATCTTTATCAAAGCTCCAGAAAAGAGTTAAAGGTCTGTAGTGACACGGAGAGTGATGAATCAAGAAAAAGGCCACCTATAAAGGGAAGGTTATCGTGGGCCCTGGCTGGCCCCTCCCTTACCCCTTACCGGCCTGGTGTGGAGCCAGCCCACGCTCCCAGTGCAGATCCCTGGTCCTGGTTCCAGAGGGAAGAGAGTAGCCCTCATACACATTCTGAGAGCGTGTATATCTGGCTCAGTCTGTCTGGTGGTGGCCTGAGGGGCTCACCGTCCCAGAACTTGTTCCGGGTGCAGACAGCAGTTCTCAGAGCTTTCATATAGAGAGCACTGTGGGAGGGAAGTCAAGTCATGCTGTCTGGGTCAAGGCCTGGCTGGGCGGTAGGACATACAGTGCAGTGTCTGGGACTGTGAGGAAACTTTCCTAGGGAAGAGGGGACGGTTGTGGGAAATTCCCAAGGCCACACACGCATGCCCAAGACAAGGCACATGCACAGAATGGATCAGGCCTGGAGCTCTTCTCTATACTCATCGTATGGATAAACCCTGAAGGGAAGCACTTGCATTGGTCAGTTTGCAAAGATTGGGAAAGGTGGTTTTGTTTTTTTGTTTTCCCCCCTTTTTTTTGTTAGCTCTTGTCATTCAAGAAAAGCTCTGTCATAACACTAGCTGGATACAAGCTTGAGGAACAGATACCTCAGAGTCTAAATTCCAGTGATAACACATTAAAATATCAAGACATCCAGGTTTCAACAAAAGGTCACAAAACATACAAAGAAACAGGAAGCAATGCCCCAGGCAAAGGAGAAGATTAAAGCATAAGAAACCATCAGTGAGAAGGACCATATCTAAGACATTGTGACAAAGATTTTTTTTTTAAAAAGGTCGTAAATATGCTCCAATTGGTAAAGGTAAACGTGGACAAAAAACTGAAGGAAATCAGGAATTTCAGTAGTGAGCTGGAAATTATGAAAAGGAACCAAACAAAGCCGAAGAACACAGTAATAAAATTTAAAATTCTTCAGAAGGATTCAACAGCAGATTGGAGCTGGCAGAAGAAAGAATCTGTGAACTTGAAGACAAGACGATTGAAATCATCCAGTCTGAGGAGCAGAAAGCGGAAGAATGATGAAAAGTGAACAGAGCCTGAGGAGCCTGTGGGACCCCATTAAGTATTCCCATATATGCATCGTGGAAGTCCCAGGAGGAGAAAAGAGAAAGGGGCAGAGAGAATGTTCAAAGAAATAATGGCGGAAGACTTCCCGAATTTAATGAAAGACTTGAGTATAGACCATCCAAGACACTCAGTGAGCTCCAAACAGGATAAATCCACATAGACCCACACCATGGTGTATTATAATCAAACTGTCGGATGCCAAAGAAGAAGAGAGAATTCTTAAAATCACGAGAGAGAAGCAGTGTGTCAAGTACAAGGCAGTCTCAATAAAATGAAGTGCTGATTTCTCATCGGACACCATGGAGGCAAGAAGGCAGTGGGATCACGTATTTAAAGTGTTGAAAGTAAACAGTTGCCAACCAAGGATTCTACCTCTGACAAAACTGTTTTAAAAATGAGGGAGAAGGGAGTGGATGTGGCTTAGCCAGTTGGGCACCCGCCTACCAGGTGGGAAGTCCTAGGTTTGGGTCTTGGTGCCTCCTAAAGAAGAGCAGATGGTGCACCCACAGCAACAAGCCAGACGCCTCAACAAGCTAGACCCCGCACCTGCTGCAGCAAACGAGCAGAGGCCACAAGCCAGCAGACGCCACAGCCCGCGGGCAGCAGATGTGGCTCAGGCCGCTGGGCATGCGCCTCCCACGTGGGAGGTCCCGGGTTTGGTTCCCGGTGCCTCCTGGAGAAGGCGAGCAGACAATGAGCAGACAGACAAGAGGACCATCTAGGGGAGGGGGGATAAATAATAATTTTAAAAAGTAAATAAATAAATCTTTAAAAATGAGAGAGAGATTAAGACATTCCCAGATAAACAAAAGCTGAGGGAGTTTATCATGACTAGGCCACCCTACAGAGATGCTCAAGAGAGTTCTGCAGGTTGAAAGGAAAAGACCAATGGACAGTGGAATGAATCTGCATGAAGAAATAAACATCTCCACTGAGGGTAACGGTGTGGTTAAATATAAATGTCAGTACTATTGTATTTTTGGTTTTTAACTCCACTTTTTACTGCCTACATTACCTAAAAAACAATGCATAAAATATGATGACAAATCAGTGGTTTTGGACTCATAATGTATAAACTTTTAATTTGTGACAAGAACTATATAAAGGAACATAGTTAATGTATACTCATTAAGATAAGTTGGTGTCAAAGCAAACAAGATTGTTGTAGATTTAGATGTTAAATTTAAGCCCCATGGTGAAAATATCAGAGAATGTGCAAGCTCACAGAGAGAAATTAGAATGCAGGCTGCCGGGAGTGTGGGGCGGGCAGGGCGTCTGGGGAGGTAATGCAGAAGGGGCTTAGGGTTTCTGTTTGTGGAGATGGGAGTGTTTTAGTAGAGGAGGGTGGTGAGGGTACTACAGTATTGTGAATGTGCTTACTTCCACTGAGATGGGAAAGTTTATGTTGTGTATATGTGCCCACAATTGGAAAACAGGCATGAAAGCATAACTAAAGAGACAATGATAATTAAATGCAATATCTGATCCTGCATGGGATCTAGCATGAGAGGAAAAAAGACCTAAAGGGAAATAATTGGGACATATTTTAAAATTGGAATATAGACTATAAGCTTTATATTAATGTTAAATAGCTTGAACTTGATACCTGCACATAAGCTGGTTACATAAGCCAATATCCTTGTTCTTAGGAAATGTACCTGGCAGTGCTTTGTGTTCAAGGAGCATGATATATAAAACCTACACTCAAGTGTTCAGAAAATGGACAGATAGACATGCAGACAGACGGATGGACAGATAAATATATAGAATGATACGGCAAATGTGGCAAAATGCTAACACTGGTGGATATTTGTATGTGGGAGGGATGGGTGTGTATTGGGGTTCTCTGTATGGGGCTTGCATTATTTTTACAACTGACCTGTAAGTTTGACAGTATTTCAGAATAAAAAGTTAAAAAAAAAATTAAGGTGCCCTTGGAAAAGCAGTAACAGAAAGACAAGACACAGCCCCTAACACTTTGGTTGGTTTTTCTAGGCAGAGGGAGCAGTGAGCTTATTAATGCCGTGAAGATGTGGAAGGGGAAAGGTCTGGAGAAGGGCGAGCAGTGGGTGTGGCTGGAGCCAGAGCGTGCCGGCCCTTGTATTCCTCCAGGTTTGCCCTCTGTTCTGTAGGCCCCAGGAGGCATCCGGAGGCCTCACGCAGAGGAGCCGCCTGGGGTGGGCTGGACGGGCCCAGCAGAGCAGCAGTCAGCACCCCGCTGAGGGGTCCAAGTGAGAAAGGGATCTGAACAGAGGGGATGGGCAGAGGCGACCTTAGAAGACGGCCTGGGCCTGGGATGTTTGGAGGCAGATTTGATACGACCGATGGCCAGTTATGAGAGAGGATGAGAGTGCAGCCCGGGTGTCCCATTCGGGCAGAAGTGCTGGGAGAACAGGCGCCGGGATTTGTGACGATGGACGCTTGGGGCGTGGGGTGGGGTAGATGTGACTTCAGCTTCCTGCCTGTTTTTGTACTTGAAGTTTTATTGGAACACAGCCGACACCCGTTTGTTTCTCTCTCGTCTGTGACTGCTTTCGGGCCACGAGGGCAGAGTTGAGTAGCGGCAGAGGCCACACTACTCCCAAAATAAGCAAAGCCTTCACTATTTACTCTAGCTTTTTAAGAAAAGGTTTGCCAGCCCCTGCTTTAGAGCCCTTAACCTCAGTTAACCCTACCTTTTTAACCTAAGTGCATAAGATGGAAAAAATGTAGACGCTCCAAAGAATATTTAACTTTTTTATGGGACAGTTTTGTAAGATTAAAGTTCTGTTTCTTCTGAGTATGATTTGCAAAGAATTATTTGCGTAGTAATTTATCTATTTTCTGTCTAGATCCTCTCCCTGGAGGCTGTAATTTGGAGTTTGATTTAGATATCGACCCCAACATTTATCTGGAGTATAATTTCTTTGAAACTATTATCAAATTTGCCCCAGCAAACCTGGGCTATGCGAGGTATGTCTGTATCCCATCTCCTAAAACTGCTTTCAGAACACTCATGAGTAGCTGTTGTGTAGATTCAGTGAGCTCAAAACCCATAGTTCACCTTAGTAATACTGAATTGGTTTGATTTATTTGAACTTGTAATTTAAGCTTTGCTGTTACTTTCTGTTAATATTTTCCCTTCCATTCTTATGAACTCTTCCTATTTGAAGAGCCAGGGGCTGAGTCTGTTAGGAGCTTGGCTTTCTGTAGCCCTGAAACACACTTTTATTTTCGTAGGGATTTTGTTATTTTAATTAGAACCGTCTTCGTTCCTCACCCGCAGCCAGCACGAGTGCCCACCATGGCCTGTCCTCGGTGCTGAGGGCTGCGTGTCCTTTGCTGCTGGAGCCTCACTCCTTGCGGAGATGGACAGTTGTCCTTGTTTTACAGAGGAGAGCCCTAGAGGCTACTGAGGTTTAGTGACTGCTCACCCGTGCACAGCAGCACACGGCAGGGCTGGGTGCTAGTCCCTGCCGACACCAGCGTCTGATTACTTAACCTCACTGCCTCTCAGAACACCAGTTATTGCCTCTGCAGATGGTGAGCTGTTGGATGGGAATTGTTGCAAAAGTGTGAAGCGAGAGCTTTGGGTTCCTTTCATAGGTGGGACTTGCGCCTCAAGAGACTGACGCTCGGTTTTGTTGGTCTTTAGAGGCACGGACCCTCCGCCGTGTGACGTTGGGACTGGCCGGGACTCGAGGTGGAGGCTGCAGTATGATGTCTATCAGTATTTTCTGCCCGAGAACGACCTCACCGAGATGCAGATGCTGACGCACCTGCAGAGGATGGCTGAGGTGCCGCAGGTGAAGTCCAGTGCCATCAAGGTGAGCCTTGTAAGAGGTGACAGAGGGAGACACTTCCAGGAACTTTCTATATTGTTTTCTTGGTCCTGCTGGGATTATCACTTTATTTTCCTTTTTTCTTTATCCTGTATCCCAAATGATGTGGCCTTTGAGGAGCTGCATTTAAATTAGGTTAAGTCCCAGGTGCAGCGTGGTACTATTGAGATATGGATGTACGAAGAACTGGTCATTTTCTACCTACTCCCATAATTGTTAGATAAAAACTTTTGGCAAGTATAAGGAATATATTGTTTTGAGAAAAATTAATGGAAAACAAGGATATACACATTGGCATTAATATTTGAACCCAAACTCCAAGTCTCTAACTTGGAGCAAAAATACTCTCTGGGATTTTGAAGCCTGTTATTCTTGGTTACTGGGCGTGTGGGCCACAGACGGGCAGCGGTGCCTCACCTGGCAGCGTGTTAGCTTGCTGACCCTTGGCCTCCAATCCAGACCTACTGAGTCAGGATTTGCATCTTTATAAGACCCCGTGGAGGATTCCTGTGTACATTGAAACTTGAGACTCACTGCTGTGGGTCCTTTTTTTTGGAGGGCAGGAATTTATCTTTGTATCTTGGAAGATGTCTGATATCAGTACAGTATACGAGGCCACACTGCAGCGTGATGGCTGTTCTAGACCATTCCCCTTCTTCCCGGGAGGTTGCTAGATGACCGGATGATACAGAAAGAAGAGACTGAATCAGGGCATATGGGATTGCCCCAGGGCACAGTCCACTGCTGAGCCAGATCTCATTTGTTCTGGGGTCACCTAGGATGTCATTGCCCAGTGCAAAGAGGAAGCCTTTTCTCTATTTCCTTGCCCACCTTTTGATGACAAGTCTTGCTGGTTTCTGTTAGTTTCTAGGTGTGGGCTGAGTTTAGTTTCCTAATGAGAAACTCGGCATGTAAGAAAACTCATTGTGCCATCTCACGAATTGGGGAACTGGTGGCAAAGGTTATCCGTTGCCTTTTTAGATGTGAATTTTTTTTTTTTTTATTATACATCCCTCCCTTTCTTCTTGCTGTGTTCATTTTTGCGTTCTTCTGTGTCTGCTTGCCTCTCCTCGCTGCGGCGACCCGCCAAGTCAGCTCACTGCGCGGTGGCCTACCTGCTTGCGGGGGCTTGCGCTGCTCGCGGGGGCTTGCCCTGCTCGCAGCAGCTTTGCCCTGCCTGCGGCGGCTTTTGCCCTGCCTGCGGCGGCTTGCCTTTTCAAGGCGGTCTGCCCGCTTGAGGAGGCCCCAGGAACCGAACCCAGGGCCTCCTATGTGGCAAACCGGTGCCCTACTAACTGGGCTACAGCCGGCTCCAGATGTGAAATTTTTTTTTAAAAAACACTCCTTTTATTTATTATTTATTTTTTGTTACATATCCCCCCATTTTCTGCTTGCTCTTGCTGTGTGTTCATTTTTTTTTTTTTTGGTGCTCTTCTATGTCTGCTTTTTTGTCTTCCCCCGTTGCGGCGACATGCCAAGTCGGCCCACTGCGTAGGTGGCTTGCCCCGCTCGTGGGCGGCTCTGTTCTGTTTTGCGGGTGGCTCAGCTCTGTTTTTCGTGGGTGGCTCAGCTCTGTTTGCGGGCGACTTGCCCTGCCCATGGCGGCTTTTTTGCCCTGCCCGCAGTGGCTTGCCTTCTCAAGGCGGTCTGCCCGCCTGGAGAGGTCCCCAGGAACTGAACCCAGGGCTTCCCATGTGGTGTACTGGCGCCCTAACCACTGGGCTACAGCCGGCCCCAGATGTGAAATTTTTAAGACCATTTTTTTCTTATGGAGAATATAAGAAGTCATTGGAGGAGACTACTATACTAAATCCTTGCTCTGAAAATTGGTGAAGGGAAGGAATATACCCTGCCTTTTTAAAACGAGGAACTGTAGTTCATCCCCAACTGATGAGAGAAAGCTCTTCTTTACGGGAACGCCAGCTAAGAAGGGTAGAAGGAGTAGTAGAAATAGAAAACCACCATTTTGCAACCCTCAGTGAAATAATTCAGGCAAGCATCATCATGTGAAAGTTTGTTGGGGAACAGATATTTCCAGGATGCCTAAGTATCGCCCCCCAGGTTAATTTTAATTGCAAAGGAAAAACCACGTTCCGAGTGGAGTGATGTGGTCTCCTCTTTATCCATGTAGTCAGTTAGCCTCACTCGCAGTGGGTCAGCCTGCGTTTGTCTCGTGTAGCGCAGTTTGAAATACTCAGTTGGAGTTCCTGTTTACAGGAACTGTAGGGGTAAAGGAGCAAGCTAGACACCTTGAGCACAGTCTGACAAAACCCCGGTGTGGGATATTCTGTAAGACAGCTGACTTACTCTCTTCAGAGCCGCTGGGTGGGTGGGAGAGGGTGGTGGGAGGGACTGTCCAGCTGAGCAGGGATCGGAGATGACCACCACCGTGGAAGCTGGTTGAGTCTTGGTTACGGGAGAGAAGAGCTATAAAAGGTGCTTGGGAAAATGTGAATATGGACCGTGTTTTAGCTGGATAATTGCTGATTTCCTTAGGAGCAGCTCACTCTTAGGATCTCGCTACGGAAATTGCAGCAGGTGGTGCGTGTCCCGGGCATTGCCCGGATCTTGTCAGAGCAGCAGGATCTCGGTGCCACAGCGGCCCACCTGCGGATCGCGGGCATGTTAAGTTTACGAAACGCTGTTCTAGGACATGCGTGGTGAAGTGTGTAGGAGTGTCAGGACATGAAGTCTAAAGCTTACCTTGGGGGGTCGGCTGTAGCCCAATTGGTAGGGTGCTGGTTTACCACATAGGAGGCCCCGGGTTCGGTTCCCGGGGCCTCCTCGAGCGGGCAGACCACCTTGAGAGGGCAAGCCGCCGGGGGCAGGGCAAAGCCGCCGTGCGGTGAGCTGACTCGGCGGGTCGCCGCAGCTGGGGGAGACAAGCAGACACAGAAGAACGCAAAAATGAACACAGCAAGAACAAGCAAAAAGGGGGGATATGTAATAAATAAAAAATAAATCTTTAAAGCTTACCTTGAAATGGTTCTGCAGGAAAAATATCTATAGCGGGGGAGGGGATGGAGGAATAGGAAAGCAAACACAATAAAATATGAAACAATTGTTAAATCTAATTAGAGGTATAGAGTTTATTATCTCTCAACTTTTCTGTATGATTGAAACTTTTCAAATAAATATTTGGGAAAGATGTTGGTAAATTTTAAGTTTTCCTGGTTTCAGAGGCTCGGGTCCCTCCTCTGTGTGCTGTTGGGCTGGGCTGGGACTCTAGGCAGAGAAACCCCAGAAAATTTAGGTTTCTATGCCCAGAAAACCTAAATTTTTGAAGGCTAATTAATATTTTTGAGCAGGGGACATTTTCTAACAGGATCATAATTGTTCCTGACACTGATATTTTACTTTTCTCATATTTGTAGGAACATATCTATGCATTATGGTTATATAGGGTTTTGTTTTTTCTGTTATATGAATGGCCTATCTAAAAAACAGCTCTTAAAAAGGAATTATTGAAGGATCACTGTGTGATGTTTCCTTATTTCAGAGCCTGTTAGACCAAAATAAGGGGTGCTCTCTGTGAGGTGTAGACTTTCTCTGTGTCGGCGCTGTAGCTGGTGGTAACAGCCTGACATTTATTGAACGCTTGCTCTGTGCCAGGCATTATGCTAAGGGTTGAAGAAAGCGCAGTGAGCTATATAAACCACCATTCCTGCCCATAAACTTAAACACCAGCAGTTAAAAAAAAAATTAAGTAGCATTTATTCTGTCTTATTTTACTTTGTCGTTAACATTTAACACTACAAAAAATTTAGAAATACTCTGTATAAGAGCTTGTTCATTATTAGCGTGCAAACTGTGTGGGACGGTCTCTTGCCAGAGCTAAATGGGTTGGTGTGTGTTTTCGATAAGAATTGTAGTTTAATATTGTAATGTAGAATCACATGTAGGTGTGATTATATTAGAAGAGTGTTTTATTTAAAAACTTTAGAAAACCTAAACACTAATGATGCATTCTTTTTGGCCTCAGGTGGTTACTCTGACAGCCGATGATAAGACCAGTCTGTACTTCTCCTCCCTGCCGGGACAGGGTGTGATTTACAACGTCATTGTTCGGGACCCTCTGCTGAACACATCTGCTGCCTACGTGCCTGCGCACACCTACGCCTGCAGCTCTAAGGCAGTGGGCGGCCGTTGTTCGTCCCTGGGTGCGTATGTGGATTTAAGCTTCGAAATAGTCTTCTTGGATTTTGCAGATCTCTATCAACTAATAGAGAATTTAAGAATATTAAAGAATGCTTTTGTCAATTTTTCATTGATTCGTTTAAGTATCCTTTTTTCTTAAAGGTTTATTTATTTATTTCTTCCCCCCCCCCCCATTGTTTTGCGCTTGCTGTCTGCTCTTTGTGTGCATTCGCTGTGTGTTCTTCTGTGTCTGTTTGTCTTCTCTTTAGGCAGCACCGGGAACCCATCCTGGGACTTTCCAGAGTGGAGAGAGGCGCTCAATCTCCTGCGCCACCTCAGTTCCCTGGTCTGCTGCATCTCTTACTGTCTCTTTTCTGTGTCTCTTTTTGTTGCTTCATCTTGCTGCACCAGCTCTCCATGCGGGCCAGCTTGCCTTCACCAGGAGGCCCCGGGCATCGAACCCTCAACCTCCTATATGGTACACGGGAGCCCAGTCGCTTGAGTCACAACTGCTTCCCTAACAAGTATCTTTTGAGCTGCTGTATTATTCCACCTTCTGTTCTAGGCATTGGGGAGATAGCAGTGAATAAAAGAGAGGAAATATCCATCCTCATGGAGCCTATACTCTAGAGGGGAGATGAGACAAGATAAGTATGTGAAATACGCTTATGTGAGGAAGTGATAAATGCTAAGAGGAAACAACAAAATAGGAAAGGAAGGTCACAAGTGTGGTGAGATGAAAATTTGAGAGTGCGCGGCCAGGGCAGCTGTGCTGAGCAGGTCACGAGGGCGAGACGAGGGGAGGCGAGGTGGTCGCCCGTAGGGGGGTCTCAGCTTGCATCTACGTGAGGGAAAGGCGTTTGGAGGGCCTGTGGCCTCTACTGTATGGGGCCACAGCGGGGCAGGAGCAGAGCTGGCAGCTGGGTTAAGGCCCTTGCGGCGTCCAGGTGAGAGGTGGCGGTGGAGGTGATGAGCCACCGTTCTCTGTGGATGTGTATTTAACGTGTTATTTCCAGATAGTTTCAGGCTCACAGAAACGATGCAAAAATAGTACAAAGAATTCCTACATGCTCTTGAACCAGATTCTCAAGTGTTAGTTAACACATAACCCTATTTGCTTTTTGTTTTCTCTCTCCCCTCACATGCACACACACTATATATACACACAATACTCTCTTGCCTCTGAATCATTTGAAACTTACAGGCATTGTACTCTTTTTACCCTTAAAATACTGTATTTCCTAAAAACAAGCACGTTCTCTTATATAACCATAGTGAAATTAACAATGCTAATTTGTGATTTTGATACAGTGTTATTTAATTACAGATACTCAGATTTCACTGGTCCCACTAATGCCCTTTAAGAGCAGAAGAAAAAATTCTTGTGCAGGATCCAATTCCGGCTCATGCTGCATTTCACCAGCTCTCGAGTCTCCTCTAATTTGGAAGAGTTCTCTATCTGTTTTGTCTTTCGACACCTTGACGTTTTCGGAGCGGAGGCTGTTTGTTTGTTATAGTGTCCTCGGTTTGGGTGTGGCCACGTCCTCACGGTTAAATCCAGCTTGTGCATTTTCGGCACATACGCTCTTCCCAGAGCCCACGTCAGGCGGCGTTGATGTTCACCTGCCCGGTTGCTGGCGGCGCTAACTGATGGCCTGGGGCCTGTGCCTGCTGTACCTGTGTTGCCGTTTGGGGAGCTCCTTGGAGGGCAGGCACATACTCTGTTTCTCAAGAATCAAGCCTGTTCCTGTCTTTGAGCCAGGGACTAAGGCTCCGTCTCTGCTCGCGTCAGCCCCATCCCGTCTTGTACTGTCATGCTTGAGAGCTCTCGGCGAGAAAATGCCAGCGGCCCAGCCCGATGTATTTTGGCCGATAGCCTGAATCTTGTCTGGGTTCCTGCATCCCTTTCCCTTGAGCGTCACCCTGACTCTTCTCAGCCTTTGCTCCAGAGACCCTCCTAATCGGAAAGCTCCTCGGGCTCCTCTTTCCACGCTGGGCGGAGGAGGAGGAGAGCTCTGATCCTATGCTTTCCTACTCTCGGGTTTTACTTGTGTAATTTTTCCTCTCCTTCCCTCAGCGAACTAAGAGAGGGGATTCTGTCTAACCCCTCTCTGCCATCCAATGTCGTGGAGGAACGCCTTCCTGTGTGCGGCAGTTTCCCGTTGTTTTGTGCTTTTTTGGG
>PVKH010019245.1:0-14909 GCA_004027955.1 Chaetophractus vellerosus
TTAAGACATTACCTCTAGGATACCTTTGCTAAAACCCTAGTTTGAGTTTCATTCCACTCCTCGGGCTATGCACAGAGAACCATGGATAGGTTGGCGGTTGGGCCTCAGCAGTAAGTCTGGAAAGGAAAATGGACATGTAATGGAGGTCGTTGAATTGAGGCCAAGGAATTAAGGATTTTATCTTTTAAGAAATTGGGACCCATTGGGTATTTCTGGGCAAGAGGATGATAAGCATAACCTTTGCTTTAAGAAGGCTTAGCTTCCTAGTTTCAGAAAAGTGGGCATTGTTTGGAGTCCATTTTCAGACCCTCGGCACACCTCAGGAAAGGTGGTCCCTCCCTCTACTTACATGGTTGGAAAGACCATAAAAAGGTTCTTAAAAACAGATTAGCTCATAATAATGATAAATATAATTGCCTTTTTGACATACATTTTAAATATATTTAAAAATAAAAAGATCATTAATATCACATTTTGATTTGTGATATATTTATTAAAATTTCATGGTTATTTTTATTTGGCCGAGCTTGGTTTGCAAAATATAATTTTTAAAAATTTTATTATCCAAGATACCTGGTCCAATAATGAGGCAAACTAGAAAAGGAGAAAATCTTGTTCTTGGCTCTTGTTATCCCATCAATTAGTGTATCATTACCTTTCTATATTCCTAGTATTCTCATTCAGGGCACATCTGAGGACCTTTTAGAGTTTCATGGGTAATGTTTCCTCAGTCTCCCACTTCTGTCTTACCAGGAGTGCTTCTGTGGGGAATGATTGAGAAACTGATCTCTGGAATTTGAGAGGATCAGATCCACATCCTGGTTCTGCCACTTTCAAGTCATCTGAACTCAGAAAAGTGCCTTAATATCTTCAATTGTCAGTTTCTCTGTGTGTAAAATGACTTTCATTGTTGCAGTGGTGGCAGAGTAAGCTCATGCATTTTCCTCACACATAGTAATTGCACAATGATATGGTGAACTATTATTTCTATTCTTCTTTCCTTTTTCCTTCCGAAATTATTCATATCTTTACCATGCTTTCAATTAATGGAGAGAGGTGATTAATTGGATCAATCCATTTACAGAGTGTTGGAAATGGACAAGTGAACAAGGAATAGAGAAATGTCTTTAAAATCCAATATGTTGAACCAACCTTGCATACCTGGGATAAAACCAACTTTATCATTGTGTGCAATTCTTTTAGGGGGCTATTGGATTCAATTTGCAAGTATATTGTTGAGGATATTTGTATTTATATTCACTAGAGAGATAAGTCTGTAATTTTATTTTCCTATAGTATTTTTATCTGGCTTTGATATTAGGGTGATGTTGGCTTCATAGAATGAGTTACATAGTGTTCCCTACTCTTCAATTTTTTTGGAAGTTTGAGATAGTTTGGTAATTTTTGAAATGATTGGTTGAATTCACCTGTGAAGCCATCTGGTCCTGGATATTTTTTTATTGGGAATTTTTTGATGAGTGATTCAGTCTCTTTACTTGTGATTGGTTTGTTGAGGTCTTCTATTTCTTCTCAAGTCAGTGTAGGTAGTTTGTGTATTTCTAGGAGGTTGTGCATTTCATCTAAGTTGTCTGATTTGTTGGCAAACAGTAGTTCATTGTATCTCCTTGGGATATTTCTTATTTCTGTGGGGTCAGTAGTAATGTTTCCCCTCTCATTTCTTATTTTATTTATTTGTATCATTTCTTTTTTTCTCTTTGTCAAACTAGCTAAAGGTTTGTCTATTTTGTTGATCTTCTTGAATAAATAACTTTTGCTTTTGTTAATTCTCTCTATTGCTTTTTACTCTCAATTTCATTTCTTTCTGCTCTAATCTTTGTTCTTTCTTTCCTTCTTCTTGCTTTGGGATAATTTGCTGTTCCTCTTTTAGTACTTGCAAGAGACCAGTTAGGTTTTTTGTTTCAGCTCTTTTTTTTAAATGTAAGCATTAAGAGTTATAAATTTCCCTCTCAGTACTGCCTTCACTGTGTCGCACATGATCAAGTAGGTTTTATACCATGTATGCAAGGGTGGTTCAACATAAGAAAATTAATTAATTTAATACACCATATTAACAAATTGAAGGAGAAAACTCACATGATCATCTCTATTGATGCAGAATAGGCACTTAACAAAATTCAGCATCCTTTCTTGATAAAAACACTTTGAAAGATAGGAATAGAAGGAAATTTCCTCAACATGATACAGGGAATACATGAAAAGCTTTCAGTCAACATCTTACTCAATGGTGAAAACTGAAAGCTTTCCAAGATTAGGAACAAGACAAGGATAACTACTGTCACCACTGTTATTCAACATTGTACTAGAAGTTGTAGCTAGAGCAATTAGGAAATGAAAAGAAATAAAGGGGATCCAAATCAGAAAGGAAGAAGTGAAACTTTCACTATTTGCAGATGACATGATCCTATATTTAGAAAAGCCCCAAATCTACAATGAAACTACTAAAGCTAATAAACAAGTTCATCAATGTGGTGGGATATAAGATCAACATGCAAAAATCAGTAGTGTTTCTATACACTAGAAATGAACAATCTGAGGAGGAAACAAATTCCATTTACGATAGCATCTAAAAGAATCAGAAATCTGCAAATAAATTTAACCAAGGTTGCAAAGAACTTGTACTCAGAATACTACAAAACATTGTTAAAATAAATTAAAGAAGCCCCCCAAAATGGAAGGACATTCCACATTCGTAGTCTAGAAGACTAAATAACTTTAAGATGTCAATTCCACCCAAAATGATGTACAGATTCAATGCTATCCCAATAAAAATTCTTACAGCTTACTTTGCAGACATGAAAAAGTTAATTGCCAAATTTATTTGTAACAGAAGGGACCCCAAATATCCAAAACATCCTAAAAAAGAAGAATGAAGTTGTTGGACTCACACTTCCTGGCTTTAAAGCATATTACACAGCCACAGTTGTCAAAACAGCATAGCATTGGCATAAAGATAGATATGTTGATCAATGAAATCAAATTGAGAGGTCAGAAATAGACTCTCACCTCTATGGTCAATTGATTTTTGACTAGGCTATCAAGCCCACTCAATTTGGACAGAACAGTCTCTTCAATAAATGGTGTTGGGAGAACTGGATAGCCATATATAAATGAATAAAAGAGGAAGCCTATCTTACACTTTATGCAAAAATTAACTCAAAATGGATCAAAGACCTAAATATAAAAGCCAGGATCACAAAACTCCTACAATAAAATGTAGAAAAATGTCAAGATCTTGTGGTAAGAGGTGGTATCTTAGACCCTATAGCCAAAGACCGAGCAATGAAAGAAAAAAGAGATAAATGAGACTGTCTCAAAATTAAATAATTTTGTGCTTCAAAGGATTTTGTCAAGAAGGTGAAAAGGCAGCCTACTTGATGGGACAAAATATTTAGAAACCACATATCCCATGAGAGTTTAATCCCTGATATGTAAAAAAGGTCTTATAACTCAATGATAAAGACCATTGACCCAAATGAAGAAATGGGCAAAAGATTTGGATATATGTTTTTCCAAAAAGAGAATACTAATGGAAAAAAATGACATGAAAGAAATGTTCAACATCGCTAGCTATTAGGGAAATGTAAACAATAGCCACTATTAAAAAACAGAAAACCATAAATATTGGAGATGATGTGGAGAAATAGGCATGTTTATTTATGTTGGTGAGAATGAAGTATGGTGCAGCTTCTATGGAAAATTGTTTAGCAGTTCCTCAGGAAGTTAAATATAGATCTGCCACACAATCTATCAATCCCACTCCTAGGTGTACCATCAGAAGAACTGACATTTACACACAGATGTTCACAGAGGCATTATTCACAATTGCCAAAAGATTAAAAATCCCAGGTGTCCATCAACAGGTGAATGAATAAATAAGGTGTGGTATATGCAGACAATGGAATATTATTCACCTGTAAGAAGAAATGAAGTAGAGTTGCATATGACAACATAGATGAACCTTGAAGAAATTATGTTGAGTGAAACAAGCCAGACACAAAAGGACAAATATTGTATGATCTCACTAATATGAATTACATATATTTAGCAAAGTCGTGGAGTTAATAGTAGAAGATTGGTCACCAGAGGATAGAGTGGGGACAGAGAATGGCTAGCAGAGGCTTAATTTGTGCAGAATTTGTAATATGGTTGATTGTAAATGTTTGGAATGGGATAGAGCTGATGATAGCACATTAGAGTGAATTTAACTAAAAGTGCCAAAATGGGGGTATGACTGTGGTAGAACGGGAATGCATTGAGTTGTGTATCTCACTAGAAGGGAAGCTAAAGGGTGAAACAAGGAACTGCGTAGCATAGTGAACCATGTGGAGGATGATGAGTGTGGTTAATTGTACAAATATGAGGATTTTCTTCCATAAATCAAAACAAATGTATGCTAATATTACAAGATGTTAATAATGGGGTGGTATATAGGAAAAAATATACCTAAGCAAACTATGGACTTTAGTGAACAGTAATATATTAATATTTTTCATCAATTGTAAATAAAAGATAATTATCCTAAGGGATAGAAACTAAACATAAAGTACTGCATATTGTTTGGCTCTATTTATATAAAATGTAAATATGAATAAATTTATAGAAAGAAATTAGATATGTGTGGCAAGGGAAGGATAGAGGGATTGAGAGATAACTGCTAAAGGATAGGATATTTTTCTTTTTGGAGTAGTGAAAATGCTCTAATATTGATTGTGGTGATGAATGCACAACTCTATGATTATACCAAAAGCCATTGAATGTACTTGGATGTGGCTTCGATGTGGCTTGGATGGTATGTGAATCTATCCCAATAAAACTGCTTAAAAAACAACCCAATGTGACCAGTTTGGCACATATAGATAATTTTAAGATCTCTTTGAGCTGTGATAGCCCGTGATTTTTTGTACTTTGTGACCTTTCTTGGTATTGGGAAAGAAATACTAGAGTTAAACTTCCAGTTCCTCCATTCGCTAACCGTGTCAAGTAGGACAAGGTGTCTATCATCTCTCTATCTCAGCTTTCTTTCCTGTTAAAAGGGGGAAATACAAGCTATCTCAAAGTATTGTTAAAATTAGAAGAGATGGCTGGAAAATACCAAGCACCATGAATTGCACATAGTAGATGCCAAATAAATGTCAACTTAAAACTCCATCCAACAATTAATCCAATATGTGGTACCAGGCACTAGGGAGTTAGGGATGGTACAAAGATAAATGAGCTTTGATCTCTGTCCTCAAAAATGTGCAAAGCTTATTGTCTAGTGGTGAAAATAGATAAACATACAGGAGCAACCATAGAGTTGAGGTATCCAGTTTTCTTTCCTTGCCCTTTCATATATAAATGACAGACAACTCCTGAACGTTATTTCCTTCTATCTTCTACTTTCATTGATTCTTGCATCCTAATAAATCTTTGCAGACTTTATCCTTTATTTCAAATAAATGATTCTTTAATAATATAATTTCAGAAAATATGGCAGGAGTTTAACAAGGAGTAGTTGATGGCTTCTTCCTTGACAACAAATAGCTTTAAATGTCAATAAATAATTTGTTACCAACACTCTTTTTCATCATGCAGGAGTGCTAGACAAATTGCGTGCTCAAATATACTAGTTTAATTGAATGCTAACATTTATCTTTTAGACTGTGGCTGTGAATAAATCATTAAAACACGAAGACAGCATGAATTAGAAGAGATTATAGACCTAAATCTGTTTCTAATTCCCAGCCTGTTCTTGGTTGGTCTCTTAGCACTTGGTTCCCCAGTTATTGTTTTTGTTTTACTTTCCTAAAACATTAAACTGTGATATTGATGATTTCTAAGGCTTCCATCGGTGCTGATTTTTTCATATTCTGACTATTACAATAATAGAGTATTAACAAAACATGAACAAGATAGGAGTTAGAAAAATGAATATATGTCTATCATTACATATATGCTAAACATTGCATATATGTCATTACATATACTATATATTAGACATGTATAATTACCACAATATTTACTGGTAAAATTACATAAGTGTCTAGGTTTTCTTAACCATAAAAGTTTTTCAATATATCACCTTTTTATATATTGCTCATCTGTCAGAAATTTCACTGATGTTTGTAAATGAGATCAGAAATGTTACTATGCCGGAAGTCCTCATTCAACCAAGAAGTCAAGTGACAAGTGCATGTTTTCCTCTTCATTCCTTTCACTGATAATTACCTCAGAATCCCAAGATATGCCAAATTTCACAACATTAACTAGTTGTGCCCATAATTAACAAATTCTTTAAGGATAGCTCCTTCTATTTTTCCTTGAATATATTTATTTAGACCCTATCTTTTCTAAAGAATATGAGGCAGGTAATGAAAATATACAAACTGCATAAGTTAAAATAAAATGAATTTATTGCAAATGAGATGTCAGAATTTTGCTGATGCTATTACACAAGCTTTCCACACCTTTCATGGCCATTCATTCTTCATCATGAAATCTGGTAGAAACAATAAGAATAATATCCAGCATTAACTGGGTATTCAACCTTACATATGTAAGACACTTGGTTAAGTACTTCACATGCCTTATCATATGTACCCCTCATTGCATTTGTAGTAATTATATAATATTATTATCCCCATTTTTCTGATGATAAAAGTGAGTTAGAGAGATTATTAAATTAATCTATGATCCAGAAACTATTAGTGTCATAATTTAAGCCCAGATCTATTTGATGTCAAAACATTTGCTTTGGCTCTCTGCATATATTACTCCTCCTCAAAAGTCAGCTCTTATAGACAATGACATATTTGTTGAACACTTTTCTACCTTTATCAGTACATTAAGCAAACAACAGGAAGAGAAAAGTCTAACACATGGCCTCCAGGATTTACCATTTACCTAGAAAGACAGAACTGGCGAGTATGACAAATTAAAGAAACATTTATGCTTGTATTGCTATAACAAAAAAGCTAGTGAAAATGCACAGAAGGGAGGCCAATTTTGACAGTCTCCCATCAACAGAATGTAATATTTAGCAAAGGAGCTTGTAATTACCTGGGGTGTGATCTTATCCCAGGAAGATTTCACATTTCATTGATGCATCTATGACACATCTTTTCCATCATCCTGTCTGTTACATTTTTCTTCTCTCATCTTAGGAAATGGCACAGCAATATTCTTCAAAAAAAGGTGGAATGCCCAATCTAACAGCTACATCATTATCCAAAAAAAGGCAAAAAGGTATTCTGTACGTCATTTTGCAATTATTCACGGTTATAGAAAATATGCAGGTTCTCATTCATACTCAGTTTAGAAAATTTAAGCTCAGAAAATAGAAACTACTTGGTTAAAAATCACCCAGCTAAAAAGTGGCAGAGGCAGAACAGTAAACTGCATCATTTGATCCCATTCCTGGTAGCTTTACTCCACCATAAGTTGTCATTTTATGAATCTAATCAAACCTCACTGTTATTATTGGTAATTTCTCACTTTCTTTAAGGCTGTTTCTTCATCTGAAGAATGGAGACAAAACACTCATCTGTAGGGTTACATGAGTAAGGTAGATTAAATTATGTACCTCAGTTTAGAAATGCACTTAATCTAATCAGGAATTCTGTGAGTGTGAACCCCTTGTAAATAAGATCTATTGAAGCTGCTATTTTCAGTTTAGGTGTAGCCCAGTTGAATGAGAGTGGGCCTTAGTCAGGATTAATGAAGTCCTTTATAGGCAGAAAAAGATTCATAAATAGAGAATGTCACAAGTAAGAGCCCAAAGATGGAAGTCAACAGAACCAGGAAGTAAAAGGAGAGGGGGCATGAGACAGGGATACAAGTCAAGGAACCCAACGATCACCAACAGTCAACACTAGAATGTTACAAATTTGGGGGTGAAAGTACGACCTTGATGATGGCTTGATTTTGTACTTCTTAACCTCAAAATTGTGAGACAATAATTTCCCATTGTTTAAGCCAAACCATCATGTGGTATTTGTGACAGCAGCTCAGGAAAACCTGAGACAATGAGGATTAAATGAAATAATGTACATTAAACACTTAGCAGCTTGTCTACAAAGAATGAAATAGTTTAAAAAAACATAAGGTCATTCATCTTATTTTTTTTTCATTTCTGTGTGATGTTAAGAAAGTTACTTAATTTTACTAACTTTCCAACTTTTTAAACTCAGTGACGTAATGCACAAGTAGTAATCTTTTTAAAATTGATTAAACTGTCACATGCAATCCTAGAAAAACACACACACAAAATAAAAACCTTATTCTTAGGAAGTGGGTGTGTCTCAAGAGATTAGGCTCCTGTCCACCATATGGGAGGTACAGGGTTCAATTCCTGAGGCATACTGGTGAAGGCAAGCTGGCCCACGTGGAGACCTGGCCCAAGAAGAGAGCTGGCCCCCACAGGAGTGCTGGCCTGTGAAGGAGTACTGGTCCACGCAGGAGCACTGGCCTGAGCGGAGAGCTGGCACAGTAAGATGATGCAACAAAAAGAGACACAGAGGAGAGATGATGAGAGATGCTGCAGACTAGGGAGCTGAGGTGGCACAGAAGATGGAGCACCTCTCTTCCATTCTGGAAGGTCCAGGGATCTGTTCCCAGTGCTGACTAAAGAGAAGACAAGCAGACACAGAAGAACACACAGTAAATGGATACAGAGAGCAGACAGCGAGCACAAAAACAATGGGGGTGGGAGTGGGGGAATAAATAAATAAATCTTAAAAAAAAAAAACCTTATTCTTTCTCACCATTTGCCCTTTAAACAAGCTGTCAAATTTTTCTTCCCTTCCCAAGAGTAATTCCTTAGACAAACTACACAGACAATCTCTCAACAACTAAAGCTTTCTTTCCTCTACTAATTCCTACCAGCCTCAGATTCGTGACCTGTGGAGAAATGGGGTGATGCCATGAGCCTCTTTAACTTCCCCCCATTAAAGTCTTCTCCTCCTCCACTTGCAGTCAGTGTAGAGAGAAGTCACTTGATCTGTGTAGTTATCATCTACCTTCCGTGGTTTTTGTATGTTGCATGCCAAATTGCTATCTCTTTTCCTTTTTGGCCATTTTTGGGATACCCTGTGGAAAATAACATCTGCATTTTCTTGGTCAGGTTGATGGTGCTCTCTCTTCTGCTGGCTGATCAGTTATGAGTCCCATTATTCTCTGGTTTGTAAATGTTCAGTTCACGCAATTGAATTAACCAGGTGGCCCCTTTAAAGACTACTCATGCCTGGTCCTACCAATTAAGTCCATGGCAGGTCAACAGGAAATATATATCTTTGCCATACTATAGTCAGAAGCACAGTTATTTTATTTTTGCTAGCCCAGGAGTCTCCACAGAGCTAGCCTCTTACCTAGAGAGTTTTCAAGTGCTCAGGTTCTAACCTTTTTCTTACTCTAACTCCAGGAAGACCCATGTAAATCTCCCTGAATGGGGAGGAAGAAATACAGAATTCTATTCACTTTTCCTCTCTAAAGAAATCCTCCTCTCCATTCTCTCTCTTTATTCTTCATTCTCTTCTCAGATATCCTTGAAAAAGGTGATGGCCCAACAGTGCAAAACTTTTGGCGAGCACCAACTTTTCATTGCCCTTTCAGATAGATTAATGTGGTTTTGTTGTTGTTGTTGTTGTTTTTAAGGAATATATGGTAGTGATAGTGAAGGAAAGGTCTCTTGATAAGTATTATTCTCAGCTTTTGAATCACAACCAAAACTTTAAGGCAGGAATTTTCCCTTTTAACATCCAGTTACCCATGTAAGAAGCGTTACATGGGTAGTAGTAGAAGTGTTTGGAGACATAATTATGATTCTAGTTTGATTTCTGTATTATCTCTGTTCATTAAAGTTATTAACACAGAGGGTTTGGCGGCTATGATGATTAATTTCACCTGTCAGCTTGACGAGGTAGGTCCAGTAGTTTGATCAAGCACCAGCCTGTGGGCATATTTCTTACATGTGGTTTGCATTGAAAGTCAGTTGTTTGCATCTAAAATTTTAAAAAAAGGGAGATTGCCCTCAGCAAATGTGGCTAGTCTCTTTCTCTAAACAATTAGAGATCTTAGACACCAGAAATGAGGATTTCAGAGGTCAAAAGAATTTCTTCATGAACTTCAGCACTGGATCTTGCTGGAAATGCTAGCCGGTCAGCTTCTCCTAGGGAATTAGAAGAAAGGACTTCAACATCGCCTTTATCAGAGTTTCCAGCTTGCAACCTGCCCTCTGGAATTTGGACTTGCCATCCCCCACAGTCTTGTGAGCCAATTTTCTTATAATAAATCATATATTTAAGTGTGTGTGTGCATGTGTGTGTGTGTCCTGTTGGCTCTATTTCTCTGGACAACCCTGACTAATACAGTGGTCTTATGTGACCCTAATTCTATATCTGGGAAGAGCAATTCAATATTACCTATTATGTCTTCTGGCCACATACACTAACTGATACTTTCCATTCTTGATGTGAGCTACATAGAGTACCTATTAGCGCTGAGCACTTCAAAAACATTCAACTTTTAATTACCCAGTTTCAACTATGCAGATTAGTCCAAAAATTTCAGTCAGGAATTCTAGCTAGCTAGGTAAGTAATAATAGGTGCTTCAAATTAAGATAGAGGCTATGGTGTGTTTTCAATTAACCAATAGGTTAATGGTGTCATACATAAGACAATGTAATTATAGGGATGCAGATAGAAGAACAGAACAAAAATTTACATTGAATTTTCCAATGATGTTACACTCTATTAGTAAAAAAAAATTATATTTACCGAAAGTTTTACAATACCTAGTTCATATATTTTACAATTTTGCTGTGACCAATCTTCATTTTAAAACACTATTTAGGGGAACCGGCTGTGGCTCAATTGGTTGGGCTCTGGCGAAGGCAAGCTGCCGCGTGGTAAGCTGACCCAGCAGGGGGAGACAAGCAGACACAGAGAAATGCAAAGCAAATGAACACAGTGAGCACAAGCAGCAAGGGGGGGGATATATAAATAAATAAACAATAAATCTTTAAAAAAAGAAAAACACTATTTAGATATTGCATGTGATTTTACAAATAACTTACTTATATTAAAATGAAAATAATAGGTAAATTGGCACTAATTCTTGAAAATATGGGTTTGAAAATAGACCCGATAACTTGAAATAAACACAGATCAATTTTTCTTTAATAATATACATAGTTAGCCCAAAATAAGATATGCTGTGAATTCCTAAAGTAATTAGCACACCCTCTTTGATCTATGACTTGTTGTATAAAGAGTGCAGATATTGAAGTTAAAATGTCCTAAAATTTGAAACTTGCTTCTCCTACTAACTACAGTTTCTATGATCCTAAATTCAAGTCACATTGATTTTCTTGATTAATCCAGCTTTTAATTTTTTCCTCTTGAAAAAGCATAGCTCTTTGATAAAATAAGGAACTCCAGTACAACATTGAATAGAAAAGGTGAAAGCAGACATTCTTGCCTGGTCTTCAATATTTGGGGAAGACATTCAGTCTTTGATTTTAGTTGCAGATGTTTTTTAAATGTTCTTTATCAGATTGAGATATTTTTATTCTACTTAGAGTTTGCAAAAGAGTTTTTTATCATGGGTAAATTGTGAATTTCGTCAAATGCCTTTACTGTCTTCTGAGATGATATATGGTTGTTATTATTTATTTTTTAATGAGATGAATTAAACTATTTCATTTTCAAATATTAAACCAGCCTTACATGCCAGGGCTGAACCTCACATGCCATGTTGTATTATCTCATTTATATTTCACTACATTGGTAATATTACATTGATTATTGCATCTGTGCTCATGAGGGATATTAATGCAAAATTTTATTTTCTTCTAATATCTTTTTCTGATTTTAGAATCAGGCTAAATGTGATGAGAAGAATTTCTATATCCTCACTTTTCTGGAAAAAATGTATGAGTTTATTATTCTTCCTTAAATACTTGATTAAATTCATCAATGAAACAATTTAGCCCTCAACTTTTCTTTACTGAAAAGTTTTTGGTAAGGAACTCAATCTCTTGAAAAGGTATAGGGTTATTAAAATTTTCTCTTCTGGTCTCAGTTTAGGAGAATTGTGGTTTTCAAGGCATTTGTCTATTTTATTTATGTTGTTGAATTTATTGGCATAAAGCTGTTATTTTCTTTTCTTTTTTTTTTTTTAAAGATTTATTTATTTTATTACATATCTCCCCTTTCCCCCCTCT
Source organism: Chaetophractus vellerosus (assembly GCA_004027955.1). Lineage (NCBI taxonomy): Eukaryota > Metazoa > Chordata > Mammalia > Cingulata > Chlamyphoridae > Chaetophractus > Chaetophractus vellerosus. The sequence continues at coordinate 12,222 of PVKH010019245.1, forward strand.
GTGGCGACACGCCGAGACTGGCGAGACTGGGTCACTGCGCAGGCGCGGCTTTCCCCGCTTGTGGGCGGCTTCTGTTTCCATTCACGGCCGGCTTTCAGTTTGCGGGTGGCTGGCTGCGCTCCATTCGCGGGTGACCTGCCCGGCCCGTGGCAGTTTTTTGCCCTGCCCACAGCGGCTCTGGCCCGCCCATGGTGGCTTGCCATTCTCAAGGCGGTCTGCCAACTAGGAGAGGTTCCCGGGAACCGAACCCAAGGCCTCCCATGTGGTATGCTGGTGCCCTATCCACTGGGCTATCGAGCCGGCCCCAAAGCTGTTATTTTCTAATAATATTTAATGGATATATAACTTGTAGTGATGTACACACTTTCTTTCAGTTATTTATATTTTGGTATTTCTGTTTTTTGTTTCCTTGTTCAGTTATTAGAAACAACTTTGAGATTTATAAAATTTCCCTAATATTCGATCTATCTCTCATTGTTTCTACTTTATCTTTTATTATTCCCTACATTCTACTTATATTACACTTATTTTGCTCTGATTTTGCCAGCTTTTTAAAGTGGAGGTTTAGGACATTGTTTTTAACCTTTTCTCCCTTTTTTAAATATAATCATTTAAAAATGATAATATCCCTCTAAGCACAGTTTTGCTGCAGCCCACACATTTTGATAGGGGGATTACTATAATTTACCCTAAATTCAAAATGTATTCTGATATCTCTTGTGATTTCTTCTTTGACCCATGGTTTATTTAGAAGGCTATTTCAGGGATTTACCTGGATATATTATTCTTATAAATTCAAATTTATTCTATTGTGTTCAGGAAGTATACTTTGCAAAATTTTAATATTTCATAATTAATTGAGAAATTTTGTATACCCCAGCATATGGGTGTCTTTATGGCCATTCCATGTGCCCTTGAAAAAAACAACACAAATTTATTCTCTTACATTTCTGGAGGACAGAAGTCTGAAATCGGTTTCACTGGGCTGAAACCAATGTGTTGGCCAAGCTGTACTTCCTCCAGAGGTTCTAGAGGAGAATCTGTTGCTTGCCACTTCCAGTTCTGGGTTTTTGCCAGTATTCCTTGGCTTGTGGCCACATCACACCAGTCTCGGGTTCCATGGTCACATTGCTTTCTGCTCTTCTGTTTGAAATCTCCCCCAGCCTACCTCGAATGAGGACATTTGTGATTATATTTGAGGCCCACCCAAATTACCCCTGATAATCTCCCAATATCAAAATCTTTTACTTAATCACTTCTACATAGAACTTTTTTCCTTATAAGGTAATATTCACAGGTTCCAGGAATCTTTGGAGGCCATTATTCAGCCTGACACAAACCTCAAAGATAAAGTAATTACAGTTTATATCTGATTTTATAACTCCTACTTCTTCTTGGAGTTCTTCTCCAGAACTAAATATCACCCATGCTTCAGGGTCTAATTCAGAATCAAGAGTTATGAAAACACTTTTGCTCGTCTTGGCCTACACTGATCTTTCTCTCCTGCTTGATACAGCCCTGGAATGAAATTCCAACCATTTACTATCTTTTCAAAGTTAGGCTAGCCCCTGAACTTCCTCCTCTGTAAAATAGGATGATATAATCAGTTTCACTAGATAGTTGTAAGGTTTAAAAGACAACACCCATATGGGGTCAAAAGTTAAATCTAGAATATGATAGGTGCTCAGCATATTTTAATATTTTTCCTTCTATTGATCAAATTGAATAGCTTATAAGAAAGCCAATTTCTAGAGAAAAATTATTTCTTTGTTTTCTCACAGTGGTACCACACTGATGATATTAAAAAATATCATTGAGAACCAATTGATAGATATCAAAACATTGCCTCCACAAAAACAGTAATTCATAATTTACAAATATGCATTTATGGGAAATGCCACTTCAATTACACTTTTTTTTTCTGCTTTGTCTTTAGCAGGGTACTGTTAAGAAAAAATATTCTTAGTTTTGATATTTCAAAGTACATAAGCTATTACATAGTTTAATCAAATAACATCTTGCAAATCTTGATTGAGTCGTTCTTTTTGTAATATTGCTTTAAAAAGCATGAAAGTATAATAATAATTCCCATTCCAGTTTTTTTTTATATTTTATCAAAACCAATATCCGTCATCAGTCTGTGGCAATATTTGATTTTTCATCATGATTTGGTCTTTCTATTTTCAAGGATACATTTATTCTATCATCACAACACATTGCCCGAAGCATCACAAGAAATATTGCTGCATACTCACTGACCTAGTACTTCTTTTAGGATATTTAATTACTCCATAGCAAGTTCTGGATTTTAACACTAAGTAGAGTTAGTGTTATTTTATGCAATATTTATTGAGGTATAACATATTTACATAAAAGTGCAAAAATCTCACACGTATTGTTGGATGCCTTTTCAGAAATGGAGCACTTATATGCAGCCATCAACTGAGCTAACAAACAGGGCATGACCAGTATTATCACATTTGTCCCCTCTCACTTCCCCACCCCCTCCAAGGATGATATCTATTGACTTCTAAAACCATAGATTAGTTTTACTTGTCTTTGAACTTATATTAATGAAATTACAGTGTTTTTACTTTGTTTATGTATGACTTCATTTGCTTAACAGTATGCTTGGGAGATTAATCAATATTTTTGCATGTAGTTAAAATTAGTTTATTCTTATCAATA
>PVKH010019246.1:0-14906 GCA_004027955.1 Chaetophractus vellerosus
CAAACGACAAGCTGGGAAATTCTCTCCGAATGTTGAAATCAGTTCCCTTTTATAAGCAGTCAACTGAATGGATAACAGCGTCATCCATTCTTCATCCAATCTTGCTGATTGATGCAGATGCAATTAGCCCCAGGCTTGCTGGACCCAACAGCTGGGCACAATTACCTGGCCGAGTTGACAGATTAGCCTAGCCATCACAGTCAGTTTCAGTAACTTGTGACTTTCTAGAAGTTTGGTCAGTTCATCTATTGTATCTAATTTGTTGGAATACAGTTGTTCATATTTATTCCTTTATAGTCCTTTTTATTTCTGTAAGATTGGTGCTGTTGATTCCTTTTTCATTCCTGAGTTTAGTTCTTTGAGTCTTCTCTCTCTTTCTCTTTTCTTCCCTGGATTGTCTAGCTAAATGACATTGATTCTTTAAGGTTCACCTATATATTTCAATTGTCTATAAAAGGAGACAATTTTAAATCATTCTTTTCAGGCTAGTTTTTCTTGTTTGATTGTTTGTGTTAATATTCTAAAATTGTTAAATGAGAGTTTAGTTCCTTCATGGTGAATGAATCTAGTATTTTTCCTTTAAAATATAATAATTAGTGGGTGGAGTATATGTATTTTATCATGACTATAATGCAGCCATAAATTTCTATTTTTAAGTATTTTAATCAGAAATAGGTTTATATTTAATGCAGTTCTTTATTTTCCTTATTTACTAAATGCTGCAATTTTCATTGCTATTTAGTCTTTCATCTTTTCAATGGGAAGATAAAATACATCCCTGGTTCTACCTTTTATATTGGTAGAGAAGTCAGTACTGTAATTCTAGAGCACTTGTGGCTTCCTTTAAAAAGTTTGTCACACAGAGTCCCTCTTCTCATTTCAAGCTCCATTACTTGGTTTTTAAATGGTTCTTGTGGCTATATGTACAGACTCCTTCCTGTACATGCAAAGGAACCAGGGAGTCCTGGTGGCACAAAGACACATGCAGAAATCCTCGGGCCTCTCATTTTATAAACCTGTCATGAATTTACCAATATTTCAGAGGTATTTGTCATTAAGTAGAGTCTGTACTGTTCCTTGCATCAAATAATTGGACATCTTACACCGCATCAGCCTACTTCAGGACCGCTGGCTAGACTTGTGCCCTGCCTTCAGGGCTCTGGCACCCTGAACTCTACTTTTCACTCAAACTCCCCCCAGACCCAGTATCCTGACTCCCAGCCTGGAGCAGTCACTGCTGACAATGCCTTGATCCCTCTGATAGTCCATGAGATGGGCAGAAGGCAAAGGACAACTTGGAAAAGTAAACTCACCCTGCCCCAAAAGGCAAAAATGTGAAAAGGATTGGGGATGTGGCTTTGAAAGGCAGCATTTTAGGAAGGATAGGCCTTTCACATCATTGTGCAGAAACATCATACAATCACCAGGGTGCTAGATGTGGCCCATAGTTCAAAAGCCTGGATTTTGGTCAGGTTGGGTGGAAGAGGTAGATACACTGACAACCCTTGCAAAGTCATTCTGATCCATTCCATGTGGTTGGCACCTCTGATGAAAGCATTTGGATAGAGAATGTTTCCATTTACCCTTGAGCACTTTGGGCCCATATCATATTCCAATAGGTCATCATTTTCTTTAAGTATAACAACAGCCAAACTATTTGCCACCATCATCCTGGGATGAAAGAAGGAATTTGCTTTGAGCTGGGAAAAGGGAGGGTCTTCCCATCTCCTGCACCCACAACTAAATCAGGCATTGTAGATTATGCTGGGAACTGACCATGGTCTGGATCTGGCTAGCCCATGCTGGCATGGAAAGCATCTTCCCTTGCCACTCTCCAGATGTTCTTGCCCTAGAGACATGTCGCACCCCTCCCTCACTTCACCTCACCTAACTGGCTAACAGACACAGGCTCCACTAGTCTAAGGTGATGTCCCTCTCCACGCTGGCATGCAGTATTCACCAACACTGTCCTGCAGAGATGAAATTCCCACCGGACAAAGGAAAGTTATTGAAGAGAGGACATGTGGCTAGCCCTCCTGCCATCAAGACCAGGGCTTCAGACCATCCTGATCTAATATAGCTTTGAGCCCTGGGCTGCTCTCACCAACAGGGGGTGGGGTGACAGGATGCTGGACACCCCTAAGTGGGGGAGGTGGTCTGCTTTCTTGACCTACCATTCCCTGCCCCAGCTGAATCCCTGCAGGGATTCACCCAGACCAGAGAGTGGGTGTGATATCTCTGGAGCCAATGGCCTGTGTCATATACTTAGACACAGTTGCAAGTTCTTTTTAGTGAAATAATTCCCTTGAAAGTTAAAACATTTGGAAGCTATTAACTTTGACCTCCCATCTCTGCCACAACCACTCTCACCCCTTGGTGGCCTTCATTTCACAAGAACAGGTATTCTATCATCTCTATACATGACATGTCATCTTAGACTCTTCCACGGGTGAGACCATAAAAACTGTTACAATATGCATCAGGATGCACATGCATTTCAATCTCCTGGAGACTTTTGAACATATACCTGTTGGGAGAAAGTTTCCTGGCAAGCAGGAAAGAATAAAATCTCCTCATATTTCTTCAACCCCTATGGAATCTATGGGCTGTGATCAACAAACTAGGAGACATCACTGAAACTGAATGGGGCTTAAAGCGTGCTAGAATAACATGCTTGTGTTCCAGTATGCATATACCAAAGCTTTACCATGTGCCTGTTATTCTTGATAAGGATGCAAAGTTGCTTAAGAAAGTCCTACTTCCCAAAAATGAAAGAACCACAAGCATAGGCATGGTAGCTAGCCATTTGGCATTCCAAAACAGTGTCAAAAGGAAGAGGTGATAGTTGACTTCTTAGAATGAATGCTTCTAACTTTTCCCCATTTATGGGGATATTGCTGCAAGCTTCTTGTTGTTAGTGGTGGTTTTGAATACACTTCATCAAGTTAGGAAATTTCCCTTCTATTTCCATTTTTGTAAGATTTTTTAAATCATGAATTTATGTCAAATACTATAAAATATTTTTCTACACCTATTGAATGAGTTTTGTCTCTTTTATTCTGTTAATGTTAGTTATTTATTACAATATTATTCCATCATTACATTCTTGCAATAAAGAAACTAAGAAAATCAAAGGAAAAGGAATGGGAGAGAAGAAATAAGAGTATCATTATATGTCTTCTTGTTGTCTACATTCAAAATCCAGAAAGTTCTAATGATAAATTATTAGAAGTAGCAGAGATTTATTGCAAGAACCATTCATTACAAGAACATTTTATTCTAAACACCTCCTTCCCCAGGAATCCCCTGCTACCTCATTTATGTATCAAAGTTCCATAAATGGTTCTTGGAAAAGTTGTTATCCACATAGGAAAATGAAATAGGAATTCTTCCTCACACTATATGCAAAAATTAACTTTAGTATATCAAGTTACTTAAATGACAAAAGAAACACTTTAAAACTTTTAGTTTAAAATATAGATGGGCAGGTTTCCAATAATGGAGATCCAGAGGTGAGTGAAGCACTCAGGGTTGTTTCTGCCCTTTCAGAAAGGGCAGCTCAGTGACTTTGTGTCATTTTTGGCAGGCTTTTTGGTTTAGGGAAACAAAAGTAGGAGTCCAGGACCCATGAAGTGTGTATATGCTGGTCTACCACACCTACTTTGGGCTGGGAACAAGAAGGAGTGCACACTAGGAGTGAGGGTGAGTCAGAAGTAAGCCAGCCCATTCATGGACGGCAGCCCAGCTTTGAATCATTTGGGTGTCTCAGAAAATCTCAAGCCCTGAATGTGGAATAAGGCAACTCCAGATTCCTAATTCCCCCATGTGTCTATCAAAAGCAAACAAAAATCCTCTAAAGACAAAAATATCTTTAGCCTTAAATTTATTTCTACAAATAAATTTTAAATACATTTCCAGCACACAAACAAACATGGCCAGAAACATAAGATAATATATATGACCGAGAACCAGCAGAAACAATCTTCAACAGAAAGAGACCCAGAAAATCTCCTGATACTTGAATTATCAGGCAAAAACTGTAAAACAAATATGCTTATTATGTTCAAGGAGATAAAACCATGCTTGTAAAATACTGCAAGAGCTGGAAAAAATTTGACAAAGATGATTTGAAAAAGAGCCAGAGTTTCTAGACATGAAAAAGTACAAAAACCAAAATTCAGAACTTGTTGAATGACTTTAACAACAGTTTAGACCCATCTGAAAGAAAACTCAGTGAGCTAGAACAAAAGTCAGAAGAAAATGCCTAGAATGGGAAGGATAAAAAGGGGGAAATACAGAAGAGAAGTTAAAAGATAGAAATACAGAGACAAAGTCTAAGTTACATTTAAAAAGAGTCCAAGAAGGAGAGAATAGAGAATGAGACAGAGGTCATTTTGAAGAGAAAAATGGCAGAGTACTTCCAGAAGAAAGACATAAAATCCACAGTTTGAGGAAGTCCAACAAATGCAAAGTAGGATAAATAAAATGAAATCCACACCATGGTGAAAGAGAAGGAAGACAAAGTTAAAAGAAAATTTTAAAATGTAGCAAGAAGAAAAAAGACAAATTACCTTCAGAAGACTAAGGGTTAGATTTCTTACTGTAAAAATTAGTTACAATGGAAATTAGAATACTGCTATATATTTATTCTACAAGCTGAAAAAAATAACCGCTAATTTAAAATTCTTTATTCAGAGTAAATAAACTTCAGTTAAAAATGGTAAATGGTGAATATCTTTCTGCCCTGAGTTTACTAAAAGATTTCTTAAATAACATATAGCAATTTTATCTATAGATAAATGTTTCTGATTTTATTAAAATTAAGAACTCTTCTTCAAAAAACATACTAAAAATAGAAAAAAATAAGTTAACTTGGAAAAGAAATTTGCAGCCTACAATACAGTTGAGGGTTGAAACATGTCACCCACAAAAGGCATGTCAGGTCTTAACCCCTGGTCCTGGAGTGTGAACCCATTTGTAAATAGGACTTTGAAAATGTTATTATGGGTTAAGGTGTGTGTATTAGTCAGGGAAACAGAACCAACAGGAGATAGCTGTAAATAGTATGAGATTTTATAAAATTCTCTCATGTGACAATAGGGATGTACAAGGCTAAATTCCACAGGGCAGGCTGCAAACCAAGGGCTCCAATGAAGGTTCTTGATGAGTTCCCAGGAGATGTTTGCTATCTGAAGCAGAGATGTGAATTCTTTCTCTGAATGCTGAAATCACTTCCCCTTTTAAGGCTCTCAACTGTTTGGGTGAAATGTCACTCAATGCTGACAGCAAGTCCTTAGGTAATTGTAGATGTAATCAGCCATCTATGTAATCAGTTCACTGATGATTAAAGTCTATGAAATGCCCTTGTATTACAATTAGCCCAGTGCTTGCTTTACCAAATAACTGAGCACCATTTCTTGGCCAAGTTGACACATGAACCTAACCATCACAGTGTGCCCAAACTGAATGAGGGTGGATCTTAATCCAATATGGCTGAAGTTCTTATAAGCAAAGGAAATTGGACCCAAAAGAGAAGGCCACAGGGGAAAGCCAGAAGTCAACAAACCTGGAAGAGAAAGGAAAGGATATTGCCATGTGACATGAGGCAGTGATTCAAGCCAAGGAACCCCAAAGATTGTGGCAAGCCAGCAGAGGAAGACGACTGACCTCAGGAGGAAGCAACCTGCTAGCCTCTTAAACAGTGAGCCAATAAATTCCCATTGTTTAGCTATCCTATCATGTGGTATTTGTTGTAGCAGCCAAGAAACTAAGACAAGTAGTGATAAATAATTTACCTTAAGTGTATAAAGACCTATAGATCAATACAAATATGATCTTCTATTCTAGATAATGGGAAAAAGAAAGAAATAGACATTTCACAGAAAATGAAACATTTTCCCAATAAACATGAAAAAAGATATTCGATCTCATCAGTAATCATGGAAATGCAAATCATGAAAACAATGAGACACTGTTTCAGCCCTGTTTAATGACAAAAAACAAATGTAAGAGAAGATGTGATAAAGGAACTCCTATGCCTTGTTGGTAGTGGATATCAATAATAAAGTGAATTTCCCAGTGTCTTCATTTCTTAGGACTGCCAAAACAATGTAACACAAAGTTGGTGGCTTAAAACAACAGAAACATATTGTCTCACAGTTCTGGAGTCTAGAAGTTCCAAAATCAGAGTATGTCACTAAGGCCTTTCCCCCGCTGAAGTCTGCAGGGAAACATCTGTTCCAATCTTCTCTCCTGGCTTCTGGTAGTGGCTGGCAAGCCTTGGAATTTGTTGTCTTGTGTATTAGTCTGCCAAAGGAGTACTGATGCAAAGTACCAGAAATCTGTTGGATTTTATAAAGGGTATTTATTTGGGGTAAAAGCCTGCAGTTACTAGGCCCCAAAGAGTCCATCTCAGGGTTGCTTTTTCACCAAAGTCAGTTGCCACATGTTGAAGCAAGATGATTGTTGATCTCTGCCTGGTCTCTCCTTCCCAGGCTTCCTCTTCCTCTTGAGGCTCCATGGGCCCAACTTCCTCCAGATCTCAGCTGCAGGCTGGCATAGGGCTTGTCTCTCATGACTTCCTATATCAGTCTCAACTTTCTTCCCAAGGTCAGCGGCAAACTATAAGGCAAATAGCTCATCTCTCTTCCTGTAACTTTAGCTGTTTGAACTTTCTCCTTTCTGTCACATGGTAGGACCAAAATGACAAAGTTCTCTCTCTTCCCATGTGTCTTTTTGAGTATCTGTTTATATCAGCCCACCAAGGGGAGGTGTTGCTCAACCTGAGTCATACCTTACTGATATGGTAGAATCAAAGCCCTAATCTTAACAGGTAATTCAATCAAGGGCCTCTCAACTGAATCCAATATTATCAAAGGGTGTCACACCCAGAAGAATAGAATAGAAACATAATCTTTCTCTTTTTGGGATTCACAAAAATAATCCCAAACTGTCACAGCTTGTGACATAACTCAGTTTCTTCCTTCATCAACACATGGCCATCTTCTCTCTGTATGTCTGTCTGTGTTTCCTTCCCCCTTCTTATAAGGACACCAGTCATATAGGATTAAGGGTCCACCCTACTCCAGTCTGAATGCATTGTAACTTAACTAATTACATTTGCAATGACCTTATTTCCAAATAAGGTCACATTCACAGGTATTGAGGGTTAGGGTTCCCACATATTTTGGTGGGGACACAATTCAACCCATAAGAGTCAGGATGGTCTAGACTGTCCTGTAGTTTTAAACTATCAAAAATCTCAGCATGACCCAACAAGAAAGGTTTATTTCCCTATTATACTTCAAGCCCAGTGTGGATCTTGGACTAAACCTGAAGAGGTAGCCCCTGTCTGAGACATGACAGAGGGAAAATGTGGCAGAGAACTTGATGGATTTTAAGGCTTCTGCCCAGAAATAGCAAACTTCCCTTGTGCTCAGATCATTGGCAAAGCAAGCCACATGGTCAACCCTGACAGCAAGGGGAGGTGGATATATAATCATCTGTAGGAAGAGACCTCATAGGGAAGAGCACTGGCTATTTTGAACAAAAATGCAATCCACCACAAGCCATGTTTTTTAATTGAGGTGGAATTCACATAACATAGAATGAGCCATCTTAAAGTCAACAATTTGGTGCCATTTAGTACATTCACAGTGTTGTGCATCACCATCTCTACATAGCTCTGTTATTTTTGTCTTCCCCAAAGAATGCCCAATATTAATGAGCTAATCCCAATTCCCAACCTCCTAGCAGCTCCTGGCAACCACTGTTTGGCTTTCTGTTTCTATAGATTTAATTATACTGGGTATTTCATATAAATGAAATCATACAATATGTGACCCTTTGTGTCTGGCTTCTTTCACTTAAGCATAATGGTTGTGAAGTTCATCCAAATTGTAGCATGTATCTGTGCTTCATTCCTTCCAATGGCTGAATAATATTCCATTGTGTGGTGTCTTGGTTTCCTAGCTGCTAAAGTAAATATCATACAATGGGTTGGTTTAAACAACAGGAATTTATTGGCCCAGAGTTTTGAGGACAGAGAAGTCCAAAATTGAGGGATAAGCAAGGTCATGCTTTCTCCCCAAAGATGTGGAGTTCTGTGGCTGCCTGCTGGCAGTCCCTTAGGTCCTTCACTTTTCTGCCACATGACAATACATAAGGCAGTGTCTTTTCCTTTCTCTTCTTGCTTCCATTGACCTTCAGCTTCTTGCTTCCTGTACTTTTCTCTACATCTGAATTTCATTCTGCTTATAAAGGACTCCAGTAACCAGATTAAAGCCAAAACCGATTCAGTTAGCCACAACTTGACTAAAATAACGTCTTCAAAAGGTCCTATTTACGATGGGTTCACACCCTCAGGATTGGATGAAGATTAAGAATATGTTGTTGTTTTTTTCCCTGGGGTACATAATTCAATGCCCAACAAATGGTGTCTTATTTTGTCAGGACTGCTGACACAAAGTACCATAGACTAGTTGGCTTAAATAGAAATGTATTATGTCACAAATCTGGAGGCTAAAAGTCAGAAATTAAGGTGTCAGCAGGGCAATGCTTCCTCCTAAAGGGGAGAACATGTTCCATGCCTCTCCCCCGGTTTCTAGTGGGTGACTGGCAATCCATGATATTCCTTGGCTTGTGGCATAACTCATTCTCTTCCTCCATCACATGCCTCTCTCTACCTTTCTGTGTCCAAATTTCCTCGGCTCGAGGTCATCAGTAATATTGGATTAAGAACCCACCCTAATCCAGTTTGGGCTCATCTTAACTACTAACATATTTAAAGATCCAATTTACAAATATGTTTACATTCACAGGCCCTGAGTAAGGAATTTAGGCATTGAACATGTCTTCTGGGGCATACAATTCAGTCCATAAGATCTGGTATACCACAATCTGTTTATATATTCATCCACTGTTGGATGTTAAGCTGTTTCCAATGTTTGCCTCTTGTGAATATTATCACTATGAACACTTGTTTGAGTTCTGATTTTTAATTCTTTTGGATATACCTAGGAATAGAAATGCTAGATCACAAGACAATTCTACATTAAATTTTCGAGAAACTGCTTACCTTTTGCCACAGAGGAGTGGAACCATTTTTTATTCCTTCGAGCATTGTATCAGGGTTCCACTTTCTCCACACCCTCACCAATACTTCTTTTCTACTTTTAAAATTATAGCCACATCTGCTCCCCTGAGCTGGTTTTTTTCATTTGTTTGCATGTTGTTTTTTGTTTTTGTTTTTGTTTTTTAGGAGGCAACACTGAAACTAAACCCAGGATCTGCCATGTGGGAAGCAGGTGCTCAACTGCTTGAGCTGCAACTGCTCTCCAGATTTTTAGCCTTTGTCAATAAAGACCTTTGATAAACATAAGGTTTTAATTGTGATGAAGTCAATTTTACCTCTTTTTCCATTTGTTGATCATACTTTTGGTGTCCTATCTAAGAATCCTTTGCCAAATCCAGGGTCATGAAGCAAATCCAATGTCGTGAAGGTTTTCTCCTGTGTTTTCTTCTAAGAGTTTTATGGTTTTAGATCTTATGTTTAGGTCAATCCAGTTAATTTTTTTTTAAGATTCTTGCTCACTTTTAAAAAAAATTATTTTATTAATTAATTAATTTATTTTTAATATATCCCCCCTTTCTGCTTGCTCTTGCTGTATGTTCATTTTGTGTGTGTGTATGTGTGTGTGTGTGTGTTCTTCTATGTCTGCTTTGTCTCCCCCCGTTGCAGCGACGCACTGAGTCAGGTCACCATGCAGGAAGCTTTGCCCCACTTGTGGGCGGCTCTGCTTCCATTCGCGGGCAGCTCTGCTTCCATTTTGCGGGCAGCTGTGCTCCGTTCCATTCATGGGCAACTTGCCCTGCCCGTGGCGGCTTTGCCCTGCCTGTGGCAGCTTTTTGCCCTGCGCACGGTAGTTCTGCCCTGCCCATGGCGGCTTGTCCTTCTCAAGGTGGTCTGCCCGCTAGAAGAGGTCCCCGGGAACCAAACCCGGGGCCTCCCATGTGGTGTACCGGCGCCCTATCCACTGGGCTACAGCCGGCCCCTAGAGTTAATTTTTGTATGTGGTGAGAGGCAGCAGTCCAAATTCATTCTTTTGAATATGATATCCAATTTACCCAGCACCAATGTTGAAGATACTCTTCTTTTCCCATTTAATGCATGTGGCACCCTTGTAAAAAATCAGTTTTACAGTTGGCTGTAGATATGTGGGTTCAATTATGGATCCTTAATTCTATCTCATTGACCTATAGGTTTATTTTTATGCCAGCTCCACACTATTTTGATTTCTGTGACTTTGTAATAAATTTTTAAATCAAGAAGTGAGTCCTCCAATTTTGCTCTTTTTTTTAAAAATTTTTTTCTTTTTCAAGATTGATATTGCTATTCAGGGCCCCTTGCAATTCCATAAGAACTTGAGGATAAATGGATGCTAGAATTTTGATGGGGAATGTGTTGAATCTGTAGATTTCTTTGGGGAGTATTGCCATCTTAACAATATTTTCTTCCAATCGATGTACATGGGTGTCTTTCCATTTATTTAGGTCATCTTTAATTTCTTTTAGTAGTGTTTTGTAGTTTTCAATGTACAAGTCTTTCATCTCCTTGGTTAAATTTATTCCTAGATACTGCATTCTTTTAGATGCTATTATAAAGGGATTTTTTTCCTTAATTTCCAGTTCAGATTTTCTTTGCTGGTGTAATGGTTTGACAGTTTTATTTAATTATGAATTCCAAAAATATAAATTGGATTATGCTTGTAAACTGATCTGTTCATCTGGGCATGATTAAGTTATGATTAGGGCGTTAACTGCCACGTCAGTGGGATGTTGAGCCCCACCTCTTGGTGGGCGTGGTCTCAAGTATAAAAGGCTAGACAAAAGGCAACAGAGAAGAGGGAGAAGCAGAGATATGAGAAGCAATTCTGATGTTGGAGAGAAGCGCTCCAGGAGAAGATAAGTGAGCCGTTCGCCCAATAGTCTACAGCTGGCCTTGTAGAGAGATGCAAAAGCATAGAGAGCCTCATGGTCTACAGCTGAACTTGTGGAGGAAACAGAAGCTAAGCCTGGAGAGAAATGCAGCCCCGGGAACAGAGGAACCCAGAACCTGAATCCTGGAGATGTCGGCAGCTGTCTTGCTCTAACACGTGGACTTTGGTGAGGGAAGAACTTTATGCTTTGTGGCCTGGTAACTGTAAGCTTCTACCCCAAATAAATATCCTTTATAAAGACCGACCAATTGTTGGTGTATTTCAAAAGGCACTCCTGTGGCTGACTAATACAGCTGGTATATAGAAACACAACTGATTTTTGCTTGTTGATCTTTTGCTTTTCTGAGTTCATTTATTAGCTCTACTAGTTTTCTTGTGGATTAGTTAGGATTTTCTATATATAGGATCATGTCGTATGTGCATAGAGATAATTGTACTTCTTCCTTTCCAATGTCAATGCTTTTATTTTATTTTTTTCTTTCCTAATTGCTCAGATTAGAACTTCCAGTACAATGTTGAATAACAGTGGTGATAGTGGGCATACTTGTCATGTTTCTGATCTTAGGGGGAAAGCTTTCAGTCTTTCACCATTAAGTATAAGGTTAGCTGTGGGTTTTTCATAAGTGTTCTTTATCATGTTGAGGAAGTTTCCCTCTATTTCTATTTTCTTATTTTTCTGAGTGTGTTTTTCAATCACAAAAGTGTGTTGGAATTTTTCTTATGCCTTTTCTGCATTAATTGAGAAGATCGTGTGATTTTCTCCCTGCATTCTATTAGTGTGGTGTATTACATTGATTGAGTTTCTTATGTTTAATTACCCTTGAATTCCTGGGATAAATCCCAATTGGCCATGGAGCATAATCATTTTAGCATGCTATTTGATTGGATTTGCTAGTATTTTATTGAGGGTTTTTTTTTTGATATCTATATTCATAAAGATATTGAGCAGCAATATTTTTCCTTGTGATGTATTTATCTGGGTTTGGTATTAGGATAATGCTGGCCTGATGGAATGAGCCATGATGACTTCTCTCCTCTTAATTTTTTTAGAAGAGTTTGAGAAGGATTGGTATTAATTCTTCTTTGAACATGTGGTAGAATTCATGAGTGAAGCCATCTTGTTCTGGATTTTTCTTTGTTGGAAGGTTTTTGATTCCTGATTCAATCTGTACTTCGTATAGGTCTATTGAGATCTCCTATTTCTTCTTTAATCATTTTAGGTAAATTGTGTGCTTCTAGGAATTTGTTCATTTCATCTACATTATCTGATTTGTTGGCATAAAACTGTTTATATTATTCTCTTCCAATCTTTTTTATTTCTGCAGGATCAGTAATAACATTCTGACTTTCATTTCTAGTTTTATCTGTATCTTCTCCTTTCTCTTTCAGTCTAGCTAAAGGTTTGTCAATTTTATTGATCTTTACAAAGAATCAACTTTTGGTTTTGTTGATTCTCTCAATTGTTTGTGTATTCTTTATTTCACTTATCTTTGCTGAAATCTTTATTCTCTCATTCCTTCATTACCTTAGATAACTTGAGATTCGGTTTGCTCTTCTTTTTCTAGATCCTCAAGAGGTGAAGTTAGGTTATTGATTTGAGATCTTCTTCTCTAATATCAGTATTTACAGCTACATGTTTAACTCTGAGCACTGAATTAGCTACATCCATAAATTTTGTTATGTTGTGTTTTCAATTTTATTCATCTCTAAGAATTTTCTGATTTCCCTTGTGATTTCTTCTTTGATGCATTGGCTGTTTAAGAGTGTGTTGTTTAATATCCACATATTTGTGAATTATCCAGTGTTCCTTCTGTTATTGATTTCTAACTTCATTCTATTGTGGTGAGAGAAGATGTTTCATACAATTTCAATATTTTTAAATTTATTGATTCTTGTCCTCTGATCTAACCATATGGTCTATCCCTGAGAAAGAGCCAAGCTCACTTGAGAAGAATGTGTAAATCCACTGTTGTTCCTACTCTACAGCTCAATGGACTCACCCAGGACACCTAGTGGGGAGATGATGATGAACGATGGCTATCCTGGGGAATGGAGAGAGCCTGCAGCTGCAGGCAGGACAACTCTTCCATTGTATCCACGGGATATAAGCCCCCCATCACTTGGTGGTGGAGGGGACATCACCATCCCAGACTCCTCGGGATTGGGGGAAGAACTATGGACTAGAATGGACTTGTTGGTGTCCTGTTATAGACTTGTGATTCATGCAATGGAAGAAATTACAAAATTATGTGGAGCCAGGGGCCACTGGACACTTTGGGGGCAAGGAGAGGGAAGGGCAATTGTAATACGGGGGCTTTTTTTGGGACTTGGGAATTGTGCTGGGTGATGTTGCAATGGAGGATATAGGCCATTTTATATCATCATGTATCATGAAGAACTGTATGGGTCTACAGTCTGAACTGTGGTCCATGCTTAGTGGCAAAGCCCCAAAATGTGTATATCTATTACAGGCGTTGTGCCACACTGATGAAGGATATACGTATGGGAGGTTGTGGGAAGTGTGGGAGGTGTGGCATATGGGTACTCCTAAAATTTCTGTGTAACATTTATGTAATCAATGTATCCTAAAAATATATGTATATATATATAAAAATACTGAGAACTTAAAAAAACAAAAACAAAAAAATCCACTGTTGTTGGTGAAGTGATCTATATATATCTATTAGGTTTAGTTAATGTAGCTCAAGTCCTCTCCTTCCTTATTGATAATCTGTGTAGATGTTCTGCCCGTTATTGAAAACAGAGTATAAATGTCTCAAGCTATTATTGTAGAACTATTAGTCCTTTCAATTTTGTCAATGTTTGCTTCATGTATTTTGGGGTTATGTTATTAGGTGCGTATATGTTTATAATTCTTATATCTTTTTGATGGATTGACTCTTTCATTATTATTTAATGTCCTTCTTTGTCTCTTGTAACTTTGTCTTCTTGTAATTTTTTTTAACTTAAAGTCCATTTTGTCTTATATTAGTACAACCACCTCAGTTTACTTTTGGTTATTATTTGCATGGATATTTTTCCCTTCTTTCACTTTCAACCTTTTTGTGTATTTAGAGCTAATGCAAGTCTCCAGTAAACAGCATATAGTTGGATCATGCTTTTTTATCCAATATACCAACCTCTGTCTTTTGATTGGAGATTTTAATCCATTTATATTCCAAGAAATTACTGATAATGCAGGACTGTCTTTATCCATTTGGTTTTGTAAGTTTTATACATTTTTAGTCCCTAATTTCCAACATTGCTGCTTTCTTTTGTGTATACTTGATCTTTTATAGTGAAGAGTTTGATCTCCTTCTCATTTCCTTTTTTGTATATTTTAAAGGATATTTTCCTTGTGGCTTCCATGGGGGTTATATTTAACATCCTAAAGATATAGCTATCTAGTTTGAATGATTAGGAAGTTAACTTCAATAGTATAAATAATCTCTGCTACTATACCTCTCCATTCCCCATTTATATTCTTCTTGTCACATGTTCTCCAATGACATAGACTTATAGTAACATGTCCACTTACTTTTCATCCTGAAGAACATCTTCAACGTTTTTTGCAGGGCAGGTCTAGCAGTAATGAACTCCTTCAGCTTTTGCTTATTTGCAAATGTCTTGATTTTCCTCAATTTTGTTTCATTAGAGCAGTTAGGTTTTCAGACACATCATGTTGGAAATTGTTTTGGTCAGCCACAGGCATGCCTTTTGAAATATACCAAAGATTGGTCGGTCTTTATAAAGGGTATTTATTTGGGGTAGAAGCTTACAGTTACCAGGCCACAAAGCACAAATCTCTTCCCATACCAGAGTCCACGTGTTGGAGGAAGATGGCCGCCGACGTCTCCAGGGTTCAGGCTTCCAGGTTCCTCTGTTCCCGGGGCTGCGTTTCTCTCCGGG
>PVKH010019247.1:0-14901 GCA_004027955.1 Chaetophractus vellerosus
CGGAAGAACGCAGAGATGAACACAGCAAGAACAAGCAGAAAGGAGGGATATATAATTTTTCAAAATTAATTAATTAATTAATTAATTAATTAAAGACCAGTGGGTCACAGAAAAAAAAAATCAAATGTACTATTGAGTATTTGCGGAGATAAGACATATTCAGGACTGGGATAGGCAGTATGGGCTACAAAGTAACAAATGGGCTTGCAATCTAATGGAAGAGTTTAAGATGAAAAAATGTAGTGAAATTATAAGTAATAGAAAACTATATGTTATGGACAACCAGCAAGATGGCGGCAGAGTAAAGAGCTCCGAGAATGAGCTCCTGCTACAGGGCAGTTGGTGATCACCCACAATTAACTACAGCACTTATTTGGGAGCTGCAGGAGACCAGAATTGCATCCTGCAACATCCTTGAAAGAATGGAAGGAGGAGACTGCCCATCTGTAGGGAAGATTGGTGAGTACAGCACTCCATGCCATGGAGGCCAGAGCTCATTCTCCACTGGAGGCACAAGCCACCTCGGGAGCTGTTCCGTGGCTGGAATTGGAAGCTCCACTTCCCAAAACAGGGGAGGAAGAGACAGTTGGTCACCAACTTCAGCTACTGAACAGTAAATTCAGCAAGCTAAAATATAATCCTAAAAACAGCTAAAGTTTGAACCTGTCCAAGTAAGAAAGAGGTCGGAGGGAAAGCAGGGCTGACTGAAAATCATAATGCTGGTAGGGACTGGTTTCTTCTTCCTTTCTTTTTTTAAAGATTCATTTTGTATTTATTTATATATCCACCCCCCCCCACCACCACCACTTGTGCTCGCTGTGTTCATCTGCTTCTGCGTTTTTGTTTTTTTTTTTCTGTGTCTGCCTGTCTCACCCTGCCGTGTCATCCCACTGAGGCAGCTCACTGCGCGGTGGCTTGCCTTCACCAGGAGGCCCCAGGAACCGAACCTGGGGCCTCCCATGTGGTAAACCAGAGCCCTACCAATTGAGCTACAGCCGATTCCTGGGACTGGCTTCTTTATATCTAGATCAGATTGCCGCTCTAGCTTAAACCCCAGGCTCATCTCTGGCAGGGAGGAAGCTAGGGGGAGCTGCGCCTGCCTCTCCAGGAAATTACAGGCCACGCCGCAGAGGCCGGTGATCATCCTACTTTGGCACCTCAAGCCACCCCAGGAGCTATTCTGTGGCAGGAATTGGAAGCTCCATTTCCCAAAAAAAGGGGAAGAAGAGACGGTTGGCCACCGATTTCAGCTACTGATTAGTCAATCCAGCTGGCTAAAGTATAACCCTAAGAACAGCTAAAGTTTGAGCCTATCCAAATCAGAAAGAGGCTGGTAGCCACCATTTTGACTCCACCGCTAGCATGAGGGGAAGCCAGGCTGACTGAAAATCATAGTGACAGTAGAGACTGATTTCTTTCACCCAGATTGGCCTGCAGCCCTAGCCTAGGCTTCAGCCCCGCTTCATCAGGGAGGAAGTTGGTGGGCCCTGCAACAGCCTATCCAGGTAATTGCAGGTACATTTAGCTGGCACAGACTGAATAATTGGAAATCTACCAGGGCAACTGTAGTCATCTTGGACCTGCACTGCATAGATTGCTGCCCACACTTGAAGCTTCATCCCTGCCCCAGGCAGGGGAGAAAGGGAAATGAAGCTTCATCAGTCTCTCTGGGCAACTACAGTATAGGCCTGTATGACTTGGATTCTTCCACACAGCTGTGGCTCTTTCCCTACCCCTGGCAAAGGAGAAAGTGGGGAGAAGCTTCATTGGTCCCTGGGGCAACGAGGGTAGCTTGAGCCTCCAGAGATTATAGCACCAACTACATCCTTGGCTCCTACTACACAACCAGCAAGGGAGAAAGGGCAGGAAGCCCTAAACTAAAGAGAAAAACTGCACCCAGAATAAATACTCCAGGTAAGCCAGATGCCAAGACACCAACAAAAAATTACAATCCACACCAAGAAACAGAAAGATATGGCCCAGTTAAAGGAATAAGATAAGCCTCCAGATGACATAAAGGAGTTGAGACAACTAATCATAGATGTTCAAACAAATCTCCTTAATAAATTCAATGAGACAGCTAAAGAAATTAAGGATATTAAGACATTGGATGAGCACAAAGAAGAATTTGAAAGCATACATAGAAAAACAGCAGATCTTATGAGAATGAAAGGTGCAATAAATTAAATTAAAAATACACTGGAATCATATAATAGCAGATTTGAGGAGGTAGAAGAAAGGATTGGTAAGCTTGAAGAAATGGCCTCTGAAAGTGAACATACAAAAGAACAGACGAAGAAAAGTTTGGAAAAACTTGAACAAGGTCTCAGGGAACTAAACGATAGCGAGAGACATGCAAACATATGTGTCATGGGTGTCCCAGAAGGAAGAGAAGGGAAAAGGGGCAGAAGGAATATTTGAAGAAATAATGGTAGAAAATTTTCCAACCTTATTGAAGGACAGATATCCATGTCCAAGAAGCATGACGTACTCCCATCTGAAAATATCTGAATAGACCAACTCCGAGACACATACTAATCAGAATGTTAAATGCCAAAAACAAAGAGAGAATTCTGAGAGCAGCAAGAGAAAACAATGCTAAAAGAAATCAGTGAAGACATAGAAAATAGAAAGACATTCCATGTTAATGCATAGGAAGATTAAATATTGTGAAGATGTCGATCCTACTGAAATTGATTTATAGATTCAATGCAATACCAATCAAAATTCCAACAGCCTACTTTACAGAAATAGAAAAGGCAATTAACAAATTTATTTGGATGGGAAAGAACACCCAAAGAGCCAAAAGCATTCTAAAAAGGAAGAGTGATAAGGGAGAAATTTCACTGCCTGACCTTGAAACATATTACAAAGCTACAGTGGTCAAACAAGCATGATATTGGCATAAATCTGAGGAACTGAAACAAGAGTCTAGAAATAAAACCTCACCTTTTGGCCAACTGTTTTTTTGACAAACCTACCAAATCCATTAACAGGACAAAACAGTCACTTCAACAAATGGTGCTGGGAAAACTCAATATCTATAACCAAAAGAATGAAAGAGGACCCCTACCTCACTCCCTATAGAAGAATCAACTCAAAGTGGGTTAAAGACCTAAATGGGAAACCCAGGCCATAAAACTACTAGAAGCAAATGTAGGGAAACATCTTAAAGACTTTGTGGTAGGTGGTGGTTTCTTGGATCTTACACCCAAAACACGAACAAAAGAAAAAAATAGATAAATGGGACCTCCTCAAAATAAAACACTTTTGCACCTCACAGGACTGTGTCAAAAGGGTGAAAAGGCAGCTGACTCAATGGGGGAAAATATTTGGAAATCACAAGTCTGATAAAGATCTAATATCCATGATATATAAAGAGATGCTACAACTCAACAATAAAAAGACAAACGACCTGATTAAAAAATGGGCAATAGACTTGAATAGACATTTGTCCAAGAAGAAATACAAATGGCAAAAAAAACACATGAAGAAATGTTCAACATTACTAGCAATTAGGTAAATGCAAATCAAAATTATGAGATATCATTTCACACCTATCAGAATGGCCACTCTTAAAAAGACAGAGAACTACAAGTGTTGGAGAGGATGTGAAGAGATAGGAATGATTATTCACTGTTGGAGGGAATGAAGAATGGTACAGCCATGGTGGAGAACTGTTTGGCAGTTTCTAAAGAAGTTGAATGTAGATTTGTCATGTGACCTGGCAATACCACTTCTGGGTATATACCCAGGTGAACTGAGAGAAGTGACACCAACAGACATCTGGACACCAGTGTTCATAGTGGCTTTATTCACAACTGCCAAAAGATAGAAACAACCCAGGTGTCCATCAACTGCGGAATGTATAAACAAACTGTAGTGTATTCAGTCGATGGAATATTATGCAGCTACAAGAAACGAAGTCATAAAGTATGTGAGAACATGGATGAATCTGAAGGGTATTATGTTGAGTGAAGCAAGCCAGACACAAAAGGACAAATTCTATATGATTGTGCTACTATGAACTAAATATATTGTATAATCTCATGGAGTTAATAATTTGAATATGGATTACCTTAAAAATAGAATGAGGTTAGAGAATGGAATGCAGAGGGTTAATGTGTGCGGAATTGGTATTTATGTTAATCTTTGGAAATGAATGGAATAGGTGAAAACTCAACATGTTTGTAACTAGCACTATTATGTGGGTATGAAAATGGTTTAAAGGGAAGGTCTAAGGTCATGTATATTATTTAAAAGAAAGATAAAAAATGTTAACATGCAACTGTATAGCATAGTAAAACCACATGTTAAATATGAATATGGGTAAAAATGCATATATATAAGACTGTTTTTCTTTAAAGCTGAACAAATGTATGTTAATACTACAAGATGTTATTATCAGACAAAAGAAACACATTATGCTAAGTGAAAGAAACCAGACACAAAGTACTACATGTTGTGATTGCATTTATATAAAATGTAAATATAAATCAATTTATAAAAATGGAATTAGATTGGTGGTTATGTGGGGCTGGAGAAGGACTGCTAAGGGGTGTAGAGTTTTTCTTTTAGAGTAATGAAATTGTTCTAAATTTTTTGTGATGAATGCATGGCATTGTGATTTAGCTAGAAGCCATTGATTGGGCACTTTGGATGGATCATATGGTAGGTAAATATATCTCAATAAAACTGCTTAATAAATAAATAAATAATTGTACAAGAATAGCCTGAAATAGCTCTATGTACAGCAGGGAAGCATAGAGAGATTGAGAATTGAAGAATTTTCTTGTTTGTCTGTTTTTTGTTTATTATTATTATTGAAATGATGAAAATGATCTAATAATGATTGAAGTGATAAATGCACAACTACATGATTATACCAAATACCACTGATTGGACATCTTGAACTGTATGCTTTATTAATATGTATCAATAAAATTGGTTTGCTTAAGGGCCCGGCTAGATAGCTCAGTGGATAAAGAGCTCGCTGGGAAACCACATGGGAGGCCCTGGGTTCGGTTCCCGGGGACCTCTCCTAGCGGGCAGACCGCCTTGAGAATGGCAAGCCGCCATGGGCGGGCCAGAGCCACCGAGGGCAGGGCAAAAAGCTGCCACGGACAGGCAAAAAGCCGCCACGGGCAGGGCAGGTCGCCCGCGCGAATGGAGCGCAGCCAGCCACCGGCGAACTGAAAAAGCCAGCCATGACGGAAGCAGAAGCCGCCCACAAGCGGGGAAAGCCACGCCTGCGCAGTGACCAAGTCTCGGCGCGTCGCCGCAACGGGGGGGAAGGGGAGATATGTAATAAAATAAATAAATCTTTAAAAAAAAAAAAAAAAAAAAAAAATTGGTTTGCTTAAAAAAAAAAAAGAATGAGGTAGGATTATATGTAGTGAGGAGAAAAGATCTCCAAGATATTAAAAAAAAGTTACAGGTATATTATGATTTCATTTGTGTGGAGGGAAAATTTTATACAAATAAAGTGTATATATATATTTCTAGAAAAACAAGTTGTAAATTGATGACTGCTTCCATTTGGAGAGCAGTAATCACTGTCAGGGTGCTTTTACTCTGTTCATTTGTTCGGTGAATTTCTCATGAGCATGTTAAAATAAATTGTTCTTTTCTGAATACAACATTAATATACTGGGAGGGCCAAATGCTGCTATCAGCAAAATACAGTTGTTAGGTGCTAAAAGTTGCCTTTATTATGATGCTTTCACATTATCTCTAAGAATTTTTTCAGTTGTTTGTCTCTTCAAATAAAGGATGAGCTTTTTGGAGGCAGGAATTTTGCTTTGTATCTTTGGTTTCCCTACACCTTGTACATAGTTTCTGGCACATAGTAATAAGCACTCAGTAAATACTGGTTAATAATAATAATAAAAAAGTTAGGGGGCCGGCTGTAGCCCAGTGGATAGGGCGCCGGTTCACCACATGGGAAGCCCCGGGTTCGGTTCCCGGGGCCTCTCTGAGCAGGCACACTGCCTTGAGAGGGCAAGCCGCCATGGGCGGGGCAGAGCCGCTGTGGGCAGGACAAAAAGCCACCGTGGGTGGGGCAAAAAGCTGCCATGGGCAGGGCAAAGCCGCCACGGCCAGGGCAAGTCGCCCACGAGCAGAGCAGAGCCTCCCGCGAGTGGGGCGACAAAGCAGTCACAGAAGAACGCAAAAATGAACACAGCAAAAACAAGCAAAAAGGGGAGGATATGTAACAACAACAAAAAAAGTTAATCAAGAAGACTTTATCAATATAACCACCTTGCCAGAAGATAAAAGGGCAATTCTCATAAAGAAATACCTAACTCAGGACTTCAGGGTTAACATGGCAGAAAGAAGTAATATCATAGATTGTCCCTTCTGTAATCAACCTACAAAATGAACAAAATTCACCAAACAAGGAAAGGGCTCAATTTATATGATAAATACTGAAGAACAGTGGTGGCAAGAAAAAAAAAAAGAGAAAGAGAGAAAATTCTGGTGGAGTGAGCAGTATAATTCAGCTCATGATCCCTATATCTCAACCCCAGAAGCAGTACAAACAATAGAAGATGAGCCAACAAACTCTTGCAAATTCTCATGGGCATCCTCCAATTTGTAGAGAAGCATATTGAGAGATATTGAGAGTAATTAATAGAGTTAATAGATTCTGTTTAAAATTTATATTCGTAAAAAGATCAAATTAAAAAAATGACCAAAACATCTTAATGGTTTTCATAATCTTTTCCTTTTAACCATAGTGATCTTTTAAGGACTAATCTCTTGTACTTTTAGAGTGAAGAAACATTTATCTTGAATGCAGCGAAGCCGTCGATATCTTTTTGATTAGTCATATACAGCCACAAAATAGTCAAATCTCATTTTATTATTAAGTATATGCCATTCTGTAAAGAACTACTAAAAGTCCATTCAACATAATCAACTCACCAGGAAGTGCTGCTTTACTAATAATTCCTGTCAGCAGAGCCAATTCCTGCAAAGACCCAGCACTAACATCCTGACAGCGCAGAATTGCTTGTATCGTATCAGAATGCGAAATGAGAAACTGTAACACCTAAGTCATGGAAAAAGAGAAGAAATGGACAAATCAAAGGTGGAACAGAGTAGAAAATTCTATTATAAATGTATATTTATCTTTTTAATAATGTTGAAGTGATTCAGTATAAGAAGGAAAAATAAGAGATAAGCAATTATCTTCTGCACTTACATAAATTTCTCCAAAAAGCAAACAATTAACTAAATCTCACAAACAAGCTAAAGATAGGATTATATCAAATTAATACATTTAGAGGCCATTGTAGAAGAGTATAACATTTACCTTGGAGCTATTGTATGAAAAATATTATTTGACCTCAATATTACTTCTTTAATTGTTTGTCCAAATGGAACTAGAACAAGAATTTAAAATGAGTGGATATAAAAATGACCTATCAAATTAAAGAGATAGCTCTATAAAAAGACTGACTAGCATGGCATGGAGACAACCGCATAAAAGCTTTTGTTCAATTCTCATTTTAATATGGTAAAAACAAAAGAGATATAAATCCTGACCTTCAAATTCTGCCCCGGGGGCCAGCTGTAGCCCAGTGGGTAGGGCGCCAGTTTACCACATGGGAGGCCCCGGGATGGAACCCTCTCGAATGGGCAGACCGCCTAGAGAAGGCAAGCCAATGCGGGCAAAGGCAAGACCCGCAGGCAAAAATGCAAGCCCCCACAGGCAAAAAAGGTAAGCTCCCGAGGGCAAAGGCGAGCCCCGGCGAGCGGGTGGGCCTCTGTGCGCTGAGCTGACTCGGCAGGTCGCCCCAGCAGGGAGAGATAAGCAGACACAGAGGAATGCAGAGAAAAATGAACATAGCAAGAATAAGCAGAAAGGGGTGATGTATAATAAATAAAAAATAAATCTTTAAAAAAAAAAAAATTCTGCCCCTTCCATCTTGGCATTTATAGTGTACTGACATGGAGGATTCTCTAATTATTTTCACATGAATATCTCAACTAGATTATAAATGATTTGAAAGCAAAGTCTATAGCAAATCAACCCAAATACCTGTATCACTTGGGCACTGTGCTCCATTTCATTTCTTTAATACAGATTTCTGCTCTCAACCCATAACTTATGTATATGGAACTCAGTTATCTATTTTTTAAAAAGAAGTTCCTCAGGTGACTCTACTACAATCAGTACAAGACTGGTATTAGAGAGCCAATGTCTTATATCACAATGTCTTATTTGTACTAAATAAGCCAAATCTCAATAAAGTAGAAAACAAGAAGTCTTTGAGTTTAAAAGAAATGACTCAAAGGCCACCAATAACTATGCAGTATAAAATGAGATGGCACAAAAACAGCAGCATTCCATCTCTATGAGATAAGTTTGGGATTGATGGCAGGGAAAGTAGATAAAATTATCATAAATTAAAGTGTTTCAGGACATAGTTACTGACAGCATCACAGAATGATAAAACAATACAATAGAAGACTGTAGATTCACAACTCATCAGCAAAAGCCTAAATTATATATTGTATTATCAGTTTAAAGAAGCAAAGAAATATACAGTACATTTTTGAAAGGTTCAATGAAAAGTGAGGAAAATAAAGCTAATCTCTGGTGTTTAAAGGAAAAAATCTTTTGTTACTAAAAAATTCACTTCATTCTCTAAATATCATAAATAAATGTGGCATTATCATCCATCTTTTGAATTTTCTGCAAGCCCTAGCATAGTATAAAGCCCTCCTCTCTCAATAAATATTGATTGAATTAAATTTTAGAAGCCAGCTAATTACTACCACAATAACTGCTTCCTTACAGAAGAACAAATTTAGAACTCTTGCTTTCCATCTCACTATTCTATTAATAAGCTACAGCATTTCATTCAAACTAGAGTACAAAAACAGACCAATGTAGTTCAGAGCAAAGTATAATCAACCTTTGCACCATTGCTGTTCTGTATCCAGCTCTGCTATATACAGAATGATTAAGGTAAATTCACTTAAAAGTTTCTGCATTTGCAAAATGAGGATTTTGCACTAGACAATCTCTAAACTAGGAATTCCTCTTACCTGTCCTGCTGCCTGCAAATGCTGGGCCATACTAGATGTGAGGATGACCTGGCACAACTGGAGAGCTGGAAGGAGAATCTGACGGTATCGATCCACTGGAGCAGGTATGAACACTGGGGGATCTCTCATGCCAAACATTCTTAATTCATTTCATCCCAAAAAAGAGAAAGAAACATTCCAAGGCTTACGATATTCTCTCAAAGTTCATTACCATCTACATGGCAAACAAATCACAGCCAGTTGATTAAAATGTGAAGCTATTAATAAGTACACTGTATCCAATATATATATATCATTGGTATAAAGATTTTGCCTGAAATAATAGCTTAGTTAGTTCATCTGAATTTACAAATTTTGAAAAATCTTATTAAAGATATCTGCATCATTTGAAAAGCCAATACTTGAAACTTCCCAAAGATACTTATTTACTCTAAATGTTTCCTTGGGCCAGAGACTGGGTAAGAAACAGACGAAATCAAAAGTTATTTTCCCCAAATTTCCCTTTCCTATACCCAAGCCCACAGGAATCTACATTATCCATTTAAAAAAAAAAAAGATTAAAAAAAAAAAAAAAGCTGAAGTTAGTTGTTGTCAAATCATTTAACCTTTAGGATTATGCCTCAGAACATTGTATTAAGAAGCTATTAATAAACTGTTTTGTCATAAGTGTTTATATTTAAATCTTTGTCAATTTATATATTATACACAATAGAATAGTTCCCTGTTGAAGAGATGGGAACAGAAGCAGAATATGGAAATGAAAGGGACTAAATAAAATAAGAGAAATGCTTTGTACAGATGAGAGATAACAGTATGCCATGAACTGAAGAATATAACTCAACCCTCTTGACCTAAAGTAAAAATAACAATAATTCTCATGTTTAAAACTTTTTCAGAAACAATACAAAAAATTTTTCTTGGTGGTAAAAAAGTTCCATAGGTAAGCCTGAATAACTCTAAGCATTCAGCTTGGCAATGGATGCTCTGAAGAAAATTACTACATAAGACCAAGTTTTATTTATTGCTAGGAGGGTAATGCTGTCAAAGCTGCAGCCACGTAGAAACAAAAATAGATCCATATTCAAACTGAATCGAGAAATCTGCTTAAAAACTTGAAAATAATTTCACTTAAAGCTTTTAAATCAGCAAGCAGTTGGTATTATATTGAAATGATAAAACAATATAAACTCTGCAAGGATCCAATTTATCAGGAATAGGAAATCTACAATAATAATTTCACTATAATATTTTAGAATACCACTTTAGCTGAATACATGCCTTTCTGCTAAACAAAATAAGAATGGGAAGATACACATTTACTGACAAAATTTCTCTATTTCTCCCTAATATTTCTACTCTAAAGTGGGAAGCATTAAGTTCCTACCCACTTCTACCCTAAAGCAACATCTACTCATTAGTAAATGAGAGTGTTGTATTATTTATTAAAATCAAGATGAAATTGTGCTGCTCAAACAGAATTATAAACCAATGGAAGAATTATGTTTGCAATTTCTTTTGTCCTTAGTAATCCTTTACTAAGACTTAACAAAACCAGCCTTTATGGACACTTACCTCTGAGGGTCCATTTCTGGGCGCATGTCATAGACCTGGCATTGTGCTAGTCTCACAATCACCCCAGACCTCAGCAGCTCTAAAGCACCCTGCTGTATCTTAGCCACTCTTGTGAGAAATGCCTAAGAAGTTATAAACAGAAAATCTTCAGTGCTGCAATCACAAGCAAGGACCTCATATAAATGAAGCTCTATCATGGCATATTTCCAATCTCTAAATCATCACTGAAGGTGAAATTTGAGCTAGCTAAGACAGGACATATTACACCACCTTTCTCATAGGGTTTTTATGAGGATTAAATAGCCCAGCATATCTAAAGTGCCTGCATATAGTGCTATATAGTGCCATGCATGAATTAAGTACTCAGTTAAACTGCAGTTTCTGTTACTTTATGGGCTTATGGAGCGCAGGGAGTCGTTGGTCTGTTTTGCTCACACCCATATCTCTATTACCAAGTACCATGCCTGTATATACTTCCTAAATAAATAAAGGAGGATAAAAAGAGCTAATGAAGACATCAAAACTCTAGTGCTTCTATGACTGTGATATTTTTGATACTTTTAACCAGAGAAAACAGATTTGCAGGAAATGATGGATTATATACTGTACTGAAAACAGTGTTTAAAGTAGCTATATTGTAATGTACAAAACTAATGAGTTTTCTTGTGTGGTGACAATTTTAATCACTGCTCTCCTTACAGAGCACTGGTGTCATATCACCATCATAAGCAACCTGAGTGAGTAAGCAGCAGCCCCACTGTTCAACTAATCCTTTCAAGATCATTACAACCCAACTTTGGTATACTTATAAAATACATTTCTAGCATATATATCCCCCCAATTTAAAAGTCCTTAGAAATTATTACATTTTATATGATAAAAAGAAATATCTGAATGTACGCCACATTAATTTTCTTTATACAGCTATAACTCCAAGGGGGATATGCCCTGTTGATCTAACTCTGAATTTCTACTAAGGCTTACCATTTTGGATTCATAGGTATAAAGAGCTTTTAAAAGGGGAGGTTGTGGAGTAAGCAAACTCTGTAAAGTACGGTCATCTTCTACCAAGCTGTCCACAAGCACCTTCAAATAGCCACTGTTAGAAAGATACAAAAGCCACTGCTGCTGCTTATCCACAGAGACAATCCGGTCAAGTAGAGCCAGTGCCAGCATCTGAAGGAAGAATAAATCGAAGTCCAAAAAGTTCATGAAGATAGCTACCAAAATCAACCATAGAATAATAATTGCCTTTATCTGGAAACATTTGGAATTTTTCTTTTAAGGAGATCATTGTTTATGATAAAACATTTTTTTTTCATTTTGCTTTGCTTTTTGAGAAGTTGAAAACTATGCATCAAAAATCTCAATTTATTAATAAAAGTAAAACTTTCAGGGTAAAGTTATATTTCTGAAATATAATTTAATACATTAAAATAATGGCATTACATTTTAGCAGAACCTAGATATTATTTGTTGAAGGAAAGGAAAAATTTTAATAGACTTTTTTTTTTACTATAAAGTTTTATATGCTCATCACAGAAAACCTAGAAAATAGAAAAGTATCTGAAAATAATATGAGATAAATGCAGTTAATCCATTTTGATTTATCTCCACCCAGTCTTTTATCTATATGTAAAAATACTTTTAAAATCTTTTAACATAATGGAGAGCTTAATACATAGTTTATTTTTGACCTAATTTGTCATTAAAATCCTGTTTCCCATGTTACTGAAAGGTCATCAAAAACACGATCTTAAATGGCCACATAATTTTCCACCAGCAGGAAGTTATCTTCTCACTGTATCATTACCAGTATATCATAGTTTTTTAAAGAAATAAAAATGCATATTCTCCTTCACAAAGCATTTAGGTAGAGAAATAGAAACCCAGTATAAAAGCAATTTATCCAGCATTCTCTTAATCAAAAATCTTTATTAAGTAGCTTTCTGTTGTTTCTATCAGTGTAAGCCTAACTTCATAATTAACAAAAAGATAATTCTGAACTAATTAAGATTCTGAACAGAATTAAACAAAGCATGTAAATAAAACAGAAGTTCCAAATCATAATAAGCAAATTTACCATAATATATTATAAAAAATAATTCTCAACATGTAACATACATTTTAAAAGTGGATTCAGTTTATACCTTAATAAGTCAAAATATCTATTCAACTATAATACTAAACAAAAATTCTTTACCCTTCCAATTTCGTGACCATCACAAGCATCTCGACAGACCACTTCCATGAGGGCAGCGCCATAACTCTCAATGATGGCTATGTTTTCTCGCTGTAATTTACTAAATACATCTTCTGGGGCTGTTAGCCTTTCCCACATGGTTTTCTTGGCTAAAAGCATTAAAATAGAAAAAAAAATTAAAACATTCCAATTAAAAATCTCCATGGTAAATGAATGATTACACTTCATACACAACAAGAATATACTTCCATTACTGCATATATAACAAAGGCCTTACGCAACCTATGAGTCTGGGCAGGTTAACTTGAACAAAATGCACATATTTCATATATGTATACTAAAATAATAATAGTATTAGGAAAGGATAAAAACATTAAATGAGGGAAGCATATGTGGCTCAACCAGTTGGGTGTCCGCCTACTACATGGGAGGTCCCAGGGCCTCCTAAAGAAGACGAGCAGATGCCCACACCCACCACGATGAGCTAGATGCCTAAATGAGCAGATGCCACAAGCCAGCAGACATTGCAGCCCACGGGGAAGGGATGAGGCTCAGGCCTTTGGGCACTCGCCTCCCATGTGGGAGGTCCTGGGTTCAGTTCCCTGTGCCTCCTGGAGAAGGCGAGCAAACAATGAATAGACAGATGAGAGAACCATCTGGGGAAGGATGGGTTAAATATAATTAATTAATTAATTAATCAAATAAATCAAAATGAATTATAAAGCTCCAAAAGAACCAATATCCTGTATTTATACTGCTAATCACTCTGTTTTTATCTTAGTGAGACTTTGGTTTGACTGGATCTGACACAAAGTAGACAAAAATCTATACTTCCAAAAAAAAAGATATTTTTATTCTTTGTTTTGTTAAATTGAAATACTTATTACAAATAAAAAAACACACCCATTATAAAGATAATTTAAATGTACAACAATAATTAAAGATATAATCATAGATTTTACATAAATTTCATGTAAACCTTTTAGAAAAGTTTCATAAATACATTACAGTAAACAAAAGCAATAAGTGTACCACTGCTTTGATTTTAGTCATAATTGTTTTATTTTTACTTTTATTGTGGTAACATATATATAACAGAATTTCCCATTTTAACCATTTTTAAGTGTGTAATCCAGTGATATTAAGTATATTCACACTGTTCTGCTACCATCACTGCTGTCCATTACTAAAACTCGTTCATCACCCCAAACAGAAACTCTGTACCCATTAAGTAATAATTCCCCAATCCCCTCCCCCAATGCCCTGGTAACCTCCAATCCACTTTCTGTCTCTATAAATTTGCTTATTCTTGATATTTTGTATAAGTGGAATCATATAGTATTTGACCTTTTATATCTGGCTATTTCACTTAGCATTAAGTCATACTTATATTTAATTTCCAAAAGAGTATCAAAGGAAGGTATGAGATTTTTGTTTCTCAGTTATGTCACTCCCTTGACTAAAACCCTCTCTTGCTGGCATGCTGGTCTATATCCAACTTAGCACTTACTATTTTATAAATACTTTATATTGCCATGCCCACTCAAGTGTAAACTTTATGAATTTTATAAATACTTATATTGCCATGCCCACTCAAGTGTAAACTTTATGAAAGCAAGTTCACTGTCTTTTAATTCTTTGATCTACCCCATTAATGTTTTCTGCTTCCTAAAACAAATGAAATAATCACCCAATTACTATCGATTACCATTTGTATTGTGAAAAACTGGAAATAATCTAAATGTCTAAAAAGAGATAGACTAAATTATGGGACAGCTGTGACAATCTACACAGCCATTAAAAATGTTATTATATGTTATAAAGTTCATAAAATATTAAGTGAAAAAGAAAAAAGATAGCTATAACAAAAATGTTGTGATTTAATTACCTCAGGTGTGTAGGATATATGATTGTTTTCCTTCCCTTTTGTTTATCATTTCCTAAAATCAATATTTATTTTGCAATAAAAGTCAAATGGATTTTTAAATGAAAAAAATCTAATTATTAAGTTTTAGTTAAGTTCTGAGGTTCTAAGACCTGACTCAAGTTGTTAAAAAAACAAAATG
>PVKH010019248.1:0-14914 GCA_004027955.1 Chaetophractus vellerosus
CCACATCTGCTTCCCTTTAATCTTTAAGTATTCCTTTTCTGTGGCATCCTGATCTTTCTTTATACATGCACAAGTGCCTTATCTCTGTAACTATTATAGACATTACCTTCTGCTCTCTGTATTGTCATTGTTTTTTGCTAGCTCCTTCACCTGTTTGTTTGATTTGGTCTCTGTCTTTCGTGTTAGAGCTTTGTTCAAAAGCCAGGTGACCCCTGCCTAACCAAAGTGAGTGAGGCTCTAAAGCTGACCAATGAGGCTTCCAAGTTAATATAGTGGATTAAATATATGCATCCAATTGTATAATCTCCTAAAATCCCACTAAGTCTACAGTAAAATTTGTTTCTTGCTTTTAAAAATTATATAAACATACAAAAAGGGAAAGAATGGGAGAAGAGAGAATAGCACCACAAGTGCAAGTGGTAATTGACTTAGCAAAGCCAAGAAAGTAGAATCCTAAGCTATCAATGTTTCAAAGCTAAGAGTCAACCCGATTTATACTTGCAGAATCCTCAAAAAGCTAAGGAATTTATAGCATCAAGTACTTTTAGAACTGGAGATGAGTGTTGGGTAGATGAGGACAGCTAAAATAAGGAAGACTAGGAGAAAACTGTTTGAGAAGCAGTTAGAGTCCCTAGATCTTCTCCCCAGCTCTATACTCCTAGGCATCAGCTGTTCTCCCATTAGGAATCAGGATGTTTTTGGTTTTTTTTCTACTTCATATTCATATTTATTTTAAATCCAAGAGATGCCTTTGTCTTTATTTATTTATTTTTTATTAATTTGTTATTTATTTTTTATATATCTATATACATTTTTAGGATACATTGATTACATAAATGTTACAGAGATTCCAGGAGTACCCATATGCCACCCCCCCACCCCTCCCACAACCCCCCACATGCACATCCCTTAGTGTGGCATAACGCCTCTGATAGATACACACATTTTGGGGCTTGGCCATCAGACATAGATCACATTCTCCTGAGAGGATAAAACAGTTTCTGGACAAAGATATTTCAGAAATTATTGAAAGCATGAATACCCAGGTCCAAACAAAGGGAACAAGTAAACACATACATTCTGAATGCCAAGATCACTACCCCATCAGTGGCAGCTAGACCCTTACTAAGATAGAGATCAAAGACAGTTTTCTAAGAAATCTGACCAGCTCAAGAAGAAAACAACAGTATCTTCAACAAATGCCCAGATCAATCTATAATGAAACTCGAAGTCAACAAGTCTTTTTAGTCTCCTCACCAAAATACAAGCAGATCCCCAGATGTTACAGATTGAATTGTTTCCCCAACAAAAATATGTTCAAATCCTAACCCCTGGTCTGGTGAATGTGACCCTATTAGGAAGTAGGATCTTTAAAGATGTCATTAGTTAAATAAGGGCAAACTGGATTAGGGTGGCACCTTAATTCAATATGCCATGACTGATGTCCTTATAAAAAAAAGGAAATTTGGACACAGAAAGAGACAGAAGGGAGAACACTAGCAAACCACTAGAAGCTAGAAGAGGCAAGAAACAGATTCTCTCTATGGACTTTGAAGGAAGCATGGACCTGCCAACCCCTTGATTTTGGGCTTTCTGTCTCCAGAACAGTGAGACAAAAACTGCTGCTGTTTTAAGCCACTCAATTTGTGGTATTTTGTTATAGCAGCCCTAGGAAACCAAGCAGCCAGACATTTGAAGAAAGCCTTACATATGTAAAAAAGAACAAACAAAAAAAAAGAGCTTAGAGGAAAAGATTATGCAGGGAAAAGAAAACTTAAAAAAAAACCACAAATAACTATCATGAACATCTCAAGGATGTGAGAAAATGCATCCATGAAACAACAACAAAAAAGGCTACTATAAAAAAAGGAACACTCAGAACTAAAAAGAACTTTTACATAATAAAAGAATGATAAGAAATTTAATAAAAAGATTGGAAGCCAAGACAAGGAAATCTTCCAGTAAGTAGAGCAAAAAGGGCAAAAAACCCTACAAACAAACAAAAACAAACAAACAACAACAACAACAACAAAGAGCAAAAAGTGGAGAACCAGTCTGGGAGGTTCCAATCTGAATACTAAGAGTTCTGGAAACAAAGGGACAATGGAGGAGTGGAGGAAAGGAAATGAAAAACAAAATAAATTTCTAGAACTTAAGAGTTTTCATACTGAACAATAACTGAGAATAGACTCCTAATAAAGTACATCATTAAGAAACTTCAGAATATGAGAACAAGAGAAAAATACAGCAAATACCAATGATCAGAAATCAGAATGTCTTCGTATTTCAACAGCAACAATAGACGAAAGATGGCAATGGAATAATGCCTTCGGATTATTTTATGTGAATGACTCCAATCTAGAAGTCTGTATCTAGCCAAACAATTGCATACTTTCTCAAAAAGCTACTAATGGATGTATTCCATCAAGACAAGAGTAAGCTAAGAAAGAAGACTAAGATATAGGAAATGGGAGATCCTATACAGAAGAGCAGCAAAGGGAAGCCCCAAGAGAAAAAGATGACAGCTGTGCACAGGAACAGAAGACAACCATTTCAGGTCAGAACAGACATGTCAAGAGACAAACATGTTGCAGGCTATCACCAAGATAACTGTCACTGTACTATCTTTTTAACCAGGGGACAGAATGTCCAGGTGACCCTTGCCTAGATAACTTGTCTGTACTTGGTTTGTCTTGATTATGTGCTGATGAAGTTCCTAATCTCCCTTCCCTTCTCTCCCTGGAGCAGCTGAGGACATTCACTCCATCCCAAAAAAATATTCTGCTTTGACCTATTCCCGAGAGCTGGAAGCAGGCCACAGTGAGCTTAGAAGCAGAAAACACAGAGCAGTCTCCTCCTCTGACCACATTTTGGCAGCAAATTCAGTATCTGACCCTAACTATAGTCCTTGCCAGATGCTCTAACTAGGTTAATTTAAGCTGACTGAGGCTCTGCATGGTGGAGGCAGGGTTTGTGGAGAGGTGAGATTCATTGTAGGAGGATCGGGCAGTAGGGCGGCTTTTTCAGTGGGAAATACCCAAATGTCAATATCTGTGGGTCACTTTTTCCAAAGAGGATTCAATCCCCTGCCTGAGGAGCATTCGCCAGGCTGCTAGCTAGAGAAAAGTAAAAATAGGGGAGGGAGCTGAGCTCCCCACAGCTCAATATGTAGAATTTTAATTAATTCCCTCTTTTTCATTCTCAACCGCAGCTCCACCCTCCAACACACTGTTATCCTCAAATCAGGAGCCTATCAGGTTCAGTTTTTCCGGAGGATAAACCTGGAAACTTTTGCAGGGGCCCCTTTGAGAATGGCAGTCACCTGGCTATGTAGGATGGAGAAAGGGACCCAGGGAGCCCAATCACTCAATATACAGACTTTCTACAATACACTTGTTTTCAGCCATACACTTCATCTTCTCCTGCCTTGCACAATAACTGGTATCACCAAGGTATAAGCTTTCCCGCGGTTCTGCAGAGCAGGCACTTAGACTGCAACTTCCTCCACTCTACTAAGTTAGTTATTAGTTCTCCATCTGTTAGAAATATGCTTACTAATATAAAGCTAGTATTAAGTTTTAATTATACAAGTCCTTCAAAATAGGTAAGTAATACATGTGCATTCCCAAATAATACTTCAATAGGGAAATCTCCTAGGTCACATTTTCAATCACTCATGAGATTCTTTAAAATTCTATGTCACTAAATAGCTTATTTTCTATACCTCCGAGGGTCCAGTTCATGGTCCTTGGATCCAGTCACTAATTCCGGATGAATTCGCACATGTTCCATCATTGGCTAGAAGAGTTTGGGTTGACAAATTAGAAGAGGCTGAATTTCTGTGATACATTCATACGATACAATATTATTTAGCAATAAAAAGGAACAAAATACTGATACATGCTAAAACATGGCTGAACCTTAAAAAACATGGTAAGTGAAAGAGGCCCAGTCACAAAAGACCACATATTGCATGATACCATTTGTATATCCATAGTCTGGAAATGTTCAGAATAGGAAATCCATATAGAAATAAAATAGATAGTTGCCTAGAGCTGGGGCATGGGAGGGTGAGATGGAGTGCCTGAGGGGAAATAGGGAGTGCTTCTAATCGGTGCAGGATTTCTTTTTGAATGTTCTAAAATCAGGTTGCAGTACAACTCTGACTATACTAAAAGTCATTGAATGGCACGCTTTATATGAGTGAATTGTATACGGTGTGTAAATTATATCTCAATAAAGCTGTTACCAAAAAAAAAAAGTCTGAATTTCTTTTCAAAATTTCCGTCTACCACTTAATCTAAAAGGTTTTAAATGCAACCTGTCTAAACAGTATGCTAACTATCAAATAAAGAAGCAATTTTAATTTACCTTGACCACTTCTTCAAAAGTCTCCAAGTTTTCCTTCATACTATAGTGAGAACGTAGAAAGGAGACAAAGTTGCAAGGATACATTCCATAAAGGCGATGAAAGAGAGCATAAACACTGGCATGGAGATGGACAAGATAAATTTCTGTCACATGGCCTAAAAAAGGAAACCGTTTAGAGGAAACTCTTAGTTGGGCACAAGATTGCTGTGTGCAAAATAGACATGAATGCACAGCTGCCAGCATGACCTTTTATTTACATATACTCCCACCTTGCTCCAAAGATAGTTTAGAGTGTTTTTCTAAGACACAAATCTGAACACACCAGACACTGCTATTTAAAATCCATCAATGGCTCCCTACGGCCTTTGGGATAAAATTCAAGTACTTGGTGTAACACATAAGACTGATCTAATCTCTGCCTATCTCTCCAGCTATTCCCCACAAAGGACCCTGAACATTCCCACAATGCTAAACTATCTTCATAATGATAGTCATCCTTCCTAAAGTTGTACTCATACTTCTCCATTGCCCAATAAAGCAAGAGTTTCTTGAGGACAGGGGCTGTGTGACTCAGTTCTGAATCTTCAATACTTTTCACTGTGCTCAGCATATAA
The DNA here is from genome assembly GCA_004027955.1 of Chaetophractus vellerosus. NCBI lineage: Eukaryota > Metazoa > Chordata > Mammalia > Cingulata > Chlamyphoridae > Chaetophractus > Chaetophractus vellerosus. Next base: position 4,986 of record PVKH010019248.1, read on the forward strand.
TATGCATTCAAATATTTGAGAAATGAATTTGTGAGAACCTTTTAAAATCAGTATATAGTATTAGCTATGCAGCTTTATAGTTACAGAATTTTAAAAATCTAGAAATTAACTTAAAAGAGGCATAAATACTACCTAGTGGGAGAAACTGTAAATGTAATCTAGCTTTAACTAGATCCAATGAAACCTTCAAGTCTATAGTATACATAAAAGCTTTCCTCTATAATAATGGATAAACTATTCTTTTCTCCCAAAGAAGATCCTGCTAAGTAAGCTAGCATCATATGGGTCTTGTGCTTGGTTATTTAAGCCTGCACAGGAAGGCACAGTATTACATTTCACAGGTCTTACACATTTCATCCTTTCAATACGAATATTTCATGCTGGGATTAGCAAAAGATTCCAAATTTCACATGCTTATAGCTTCTGAATCACTTTGATACAGCTGTGCTACCTGCTGATATGAAAAACAATCCCACTGCACTTGAAACTAGAATGCTAATTAGGGCACACAGTTTTCCCTCCTCCTTCAACATATCCAATGAAGAGACTCTCAGAACCAGAAGTTTGTGTTCTGTTACAATAGAAAAGCAGAATAAGACAAAAATGTTCAGCAAGCTTAGTACTATACAGCTACAATCAAGATTGAAGTTGTTTTTCAATTTACAGAAAGTCAAGAAGTTTTATATCCTACCACTCAATTTTTCTCTGACACCTAATTCTTTTAAATCAACAGAATAAAGGTGGTATCTCAACAGTCATGCATCTTGTATGTGCCTACAGTGGAAGCACCCAAGATATTTCCTTATATGTATGGTGAAAACCTCCCATCTCAGCTATAAAATTCCACATGCCCTTTCCTAACAGCTCATGGCCTATTAATCAATATTGAAAATATTCACCTGATAGGGTCTGACAGGTATACAGGGAGATCTTTACCTGGTTTCTTCAGGCACCACGATGAAAGACGGCCAAAAATATCAAAAAAGTCATGAAGGTGCTGTTTCCCCGACTGTGGAATCATTGGTAACATGGTTATCAACACTAAAACTCCTGTTGTGAGGACTACAACATCAGTGTCAGTCTGCAGAAGAAAATGTCAAATAAGAAAAACTCCAGACACAGCATTAGGATCAGCACAATATAGTATATGAAGAGGTTCCACACGAAGATAGCACAAATTCTAAGTCCACTCACATACTCATTTACCAATCCCTAAAGACTGTGGAGAGACAATATTGAAATAGACTCAAAAGAAAAACTACTAAGAATTAACTCAACTATAGTGAGTCTATGAGGACCATTTACCATACACCTATACAAACTCATCCAGATGATTTTAAACCTGACTTGGTGGTGCTCAAGTCCTAAAGCCTTAGAGATGCCCTATTTATAGCACTTGGATAAAAGCATGAGAAATTGCTTTTAAACAGAACAAAGCAATGCTGCTCTATTTTCTTTCATTCAACCAAACCCTAAAATATTTCCTTTTGTTAAGTCAATTTTAAAAAAATTCTCTACACAATGATAGGTAATTCACTATTTTTTAAAGGACAACAACAACAAACATGTAATTTAAGAGGAAATTAGTACAGAACTAACAGGTCTCACCTTCACAGCAGTTCTTAGAGATGAGCAAATAAGAGAAGATAAGGTGACCCCAACCATGCCTACAGTTTAAATATCAAGTCAAATAACTTTAGACTAACTGAAGATACTTAATACCCAATGGATAATGAATCAACTCCAACTAGCTACAGCACCTCATCTGATCCATAATTAAATCATGGATTTTTGCCAAATAACTGAAAGTCACATTTAAGAAACAAGATATTAATCAAAAGGCTACCGATGCAGGCTAAGACTTCCATTAATCCTATTATAAAAGAAATCCATGAGCCTGGAAATAAAGTTTTAAATAGATTTAGCTTTCACACCAAACACCAAGCATTTTGTTACAGTAGAAATAGCTGGTAAGAACAACATAACATACTGGTAGTAAAATCTAGAATATATTATCAAGCAAATTATGAGTTCAAGCAAAAAGGACTAATCCCCAATTTCATTTATAATATAAACTTCTAACTGAAGACTTGGATAATAGTCCATGATTAATTTTCAAAGCTTACACTTTTGGAAAAGATACGTGTTCTGCAATCTGAACTAAATGTTGTGCCTCATCAATCTACTCGTTTTTAAAAAAATTAAATTGTTAAAATTGTTCCTGTTTTCTCTCAACATAAAATGCACATTTTTATGATGTTCTGCCAATGTGACTCCTTGGGACCCACCTCTGGGGATAATAAAACACATTTACCCTTGATGGCAGAGACAAAAATCAATTTGCATGGTGTTACATCAGATGAATCCAAAGGTACTGCCATCCTGGAACAAATACTACTGGATATTTTCATGTCTCTGTGAGATACAGGCAGTTAATATTAACCACATTTTCTTATTTTTATATATAGAAAAGAGGTCCAGGAACTAAAACAGATTAGGCAAATAGTCCTAAGTATTACGGCAAGCCACTATTAAAACTAAGACCATAAAGTTCTATTTAGGTTATGACTCCCTGTATAGAAAAATGCACTAAATTCAGTGCAAAAAAATAGAATGCAAATCATTAGGTCTTATATCAACAAATAATTACAGCTATGGCCAGAATATGTTCCTAAATTGTTAAAAGAGCCTTTAAGCCATTTTTTTCTATTAATCCAGCATACCTATTAGCTAAAGGAGAATTTAGAAATGAGGGTTCCCAAAAGAGAAATCAGCATATTTTTAACTGAGGAAAGGCTAGACAATGATGAAATAAGAGGTTTGAAATAATATTTTGAACCAATCTGACAGATGTTTTACCATATTTGCTTGGACAAAAGACATTAAACAGTCAAAGTGATGCATTTGAGAGTTTACTAAGTACCAATTCTGGACCAATTACATTTGAGAAAAACCAAATGCTGAGATGTTTTTAAACTCTAGAATTTAAAATTCAGTTTGCTTGCTTGAAGTTGCTCCAAATTTCAGAAGCTATATTCATAAAATCAGTTTCATTCAAATCCTTACAAACATCCTACCTTGAGACATTTTAGTAAAGAAGGCAAAAGAGGTGCTTGAGAGAGCTTATGCTTCCAAGGTGGTTGCAGTCTTATTACATGTCCCAATAAAGAGAGGACGCGTAAACGAGTGGCAGCTTTGCCCACATATTCATTAATTTTGTCCAAGAGGTGCTGAAAATTTAAGAAAGCAAGGGAAATGCTTACATGAATGCATGAAGTTAACACAAAGATAGCAATCCAGTCCCTCAAGTCTTCCCTTTGATATAAAGCAAGGGTTAAGTACATAAAGAGATAAAACTCAAGATTTTTTAAACTGTGTTAGCAAACTAAACACTTCTGCATTAGGCCTGAGAGTTGGCAGCCAGTTTTCAATCCCAGAAAAAGGACCCCTATAATACAGGTCTTCAAGATGGGGGAGTATCCTTTGTAGCACCTCTTTCTGAAGTACAAAGAAGACACTTCTTACAATAACCACAGGTCCCAAGCCTGTGGTATCTTGTTGAAGCTGTAAGGGGATCCTCCTGTAGGAAGCCACTTGCTATAGTAGCCCCATCTATAATGTTTTGTCCCAAATATAAATCAGGCGGTTGAAAAAGGTAAAATTCAGCCCAAAGTAAAAAAATACAGGATTAGTTATAAAAGGTATACAATGGCAAGGTCTTCAAATCCTAGTAAAGCTGTATTCATATACAAACTTAACTTACCAAAGCTTGCAATTTACAAAGCTTTCTTAGCTGTTCACCAAAAACAAAAGTAAAACACAAAGGAGGCCTCCAAGTGTTTGGTGCTGGGAAACAGGACTGACTAGCCTCACTGCATTTATAGATTTCCCTTTATTGGAAAAAGTCTGAAAATCCTATTCAAAGGATGGGTTTAAAGATGGCTACCTTGTGGATCAAATTGTCACTGTAAATTATCATATTAGAATTACAGGGTTTCTTTAAGCAACAAGACCTTAAGAAGCCTCTAAAATACATTTCATTTTGTAAACTTCTCAGGAAACATGGGTCCTGCAAATTATTTTTATATGTAGTTGTAATGTGGGAACAATGTCATCTATGAAATATAGAAGTTGAAGGAAAAAGCTCTGGACAAACAGTGCAGTGGATCTGTATAGAAGCCGTTTTACTACTCTAATCGTAGTTAGTATTAAATGCTCAACTACTATAGTTCAGCAGTTACCTTATCATGTGGCTCTTGCAATGTAGTCAGGATGTGCAATACTGGCTGAGAATTGGTTTCCAGGTAATAATCCACCAAGGTGTTTACTAGCATAGGACCTCGGTCTAAAAAAAAAGAGAAGAGCAGTTTATATTTATTTCCTATCATTCTAAATTTACCTCAAATATTTTCTGTCAAAAAAATCCACAAAATGTTTCTTTTTATGCTACCCAGATACATTTACATTTATTTAGGGTTAGCAATAGAATAATTCCAAACTTATTTGCCTAAATATCCATAAAAGTATATGAAATGCTATCTTTAATTTTTTATAGCTTTTTTAAGTTACAAAAACTAATCCCTGTCTACTGTTAAAAATTTAGACTATATAAAAAGTATATAATATAAAAGTGAAAGTCTCCTTCACCACCTGCCTCCCATACCACTCTTCAGAGATAAAGACCCTTAAGTTTGGTTATGTTTTCTTCTAAACCTTTTCACTCCCTTCACTATGTATTGTAGATACCCTCCCAAGTCAGTACATATGACTGACCTCCTAGGGTGCCACTGTATGGCTATACAAAATTATTTTAGTCATTTGCCTATTGAAAGAGATTTGGGTTTTCCATTTTTTCACTATATTTCATTCAAAGCTATAATGAAGCAGATTCTTTTAAGTGGGCCAAATGGTACATGGTTTTAAATTGATAAGATATTCCAAAATGGCTAAACACCAATTTATTTTCATACTAACAGTGACCATTTCTACTATCAATGTCTGATTTTTGCCAACCTAATAAGAAAAAAAAAAAGAGCACTGTTTAAATTTGTATTTTTCTGATTAAAGAGGGGTAAAGCATTTTCATATTTAAAACCATATATATTGTTTACAGATAACACGATATATCTGGGATTTGCTTTAACATATTCAGTGTGCATACAAGTCAGAAAGGATAAAAAGAACAATGGCAGAAACTTTGAAACTGGGTTCATTATGTTTCTTTACTTCTATGTATGTATGTACTTGATTATTTCCATAATTAAAAATTCAAAAAACATATGGGTACCCCTAAAATTTTTGTGTGACATTTATGTAATCGATGTATCTTTTTAAAAAAATTAATTAATTAAAAATAAATAAATAAATAAATGAAAGTTTAAAACATACACATATATACTGAATCCACCAATGTATGCTCTTCTTTGGTTTTAAAGACTCTTTAGAAGATGAAAACTTCTAAAACTTATCAGCAGGACTATTCAGCTCTAGATCAATATCTTCCAATTAGCAGATAAGCTAATAAAGTTATTATTTTGCTTACCAGAATTGAGGTTCTCTTTAAAGACAGTTGTTATATCATCTAGCACACCAAGCATGGAGGAATCAAGCATGGAGAGGAGCTCCCCGATATTTGCTTGTTGGGCCATTATCTTGCATGAATGTGCTTATGCCAGTTCCAGTATGTGTGTTAAAGACGCCAAAGGTTCTTCATTGGTGCTGCTACCAGACTGGAAAAAAAAAAAAAAAAAAAAGACTAACAATGTGATAAAATGTTTTTCCCCACCAAAAAAACTGCCTGCAAGACAAACTAGAAAATGTGTTAAATGCAGTAAAGAGACTGGCCAGAATTTTACTGATAAAAGAAACTAGGATGTGTGAATAACTCTATCATTGACAAATTTATGAAGATGAATTCTATGGAATAAAACAGTCAGAGAAAAACCTAAAAAACTGACTCCAGTCAGAAATGATCATTAAAACAACTTAACAGGACCAAACCTGAGTTTTATTCCTACTCTTGATTCTACCTTGGGTTTTGGGTAAGACTATGTTTATGTTTCAAATCATTGATCTGAGAAGAAGATGACCTGTTTTTAAACTAAAAGAACTAAAAGCAGACCGTTTTCTTCTTGACAATTCCACCAACATCTAAAAGATTAGTATAGCTAGTTAGGTCACAAGTCCATAATTCCAATACCTTGTTTGAACCAGGAATCATTTCTCTACTTTTAGAGTACATTCCTCATCCTAGACATCTATGTCACAACCAAATATCATTGGTTACAAGGAAAGTAGGCATGGACATCAACCATCAGGGTAAACCATGCACCCATCAAAAACTTCTCTCTCTATGGTAGTGGAGCAGTTGCCTTCTCTATACAAAAGCAGCTCAGTCCCCAAGTGCCCCTATAGATAATGGTATTTCTCCTCACTTTGGTTTCTGAAGCTGTTTAAAAAAAAAAAAAAAACAACAAGTAACAGTTGCTATTAGACAGACACTGAGCTCCTTTTACAAACATCATCACATGTAATCCTCACACTACCATGGTATGACTGATAATATTGTTCTCATTTTAAAGGGAGGAAAAAGAGATCAAGCCATTTGCCTAGGGCCACAAAGCTAGCAAGAAACAAAATGGGGGTTGGGGGGGTGAGGGGAATTGATATTTGAACCCAGATCTACCTGACTCCAAAGCTCCATGTCTTTAAATATTACACTAAGCTACCTTGTGGTTTTGATCCTCAGGGCAACTCTGTTAGAATCAAATAAGCAGGTATTTTCCTTATTTTACAAATGAGAACACAGAAACAAAAAAGGGTAAATGTGCCAATTCACATGGTACAGTAGAACTTAAGTGGTCCAACTCCCAGGCCAATGACTATGTATGTCATTCCCAATATTAAAATATATTTTCATTTGCTTTTCTTTGAATAGGCTAAAACAGTAGTTCTCAAGCTTTAGTGTATATAAAAACCACCTGAGATATTTGTCAAACACAATTTCCTGGACCCATCCCAGAACTGAATTTTGGGCTCAGGAATCTATATTTTAACAAGCACCCCAGGAGATTCTTACACAGGTGACACACAAATCCTGTTTGAGAAACACTATGATACAGAAAAATCCAGCTAAAGAGTTAAATTCCTACTGCAAAGATGTCAAATTTAAATTAGCAATGACCCCAGAAACCTCTGGGTATTAACTTACCATAATCTTGTTTAATTACAACCTGGTAACATTTAATGATTTAGCTCTTGGTGAATCAGAAATTGTTTAGTCAGAAAATATCTATTAACATGTCTAAATGAATTCCTGATATCAAATCATGATGTAGAAAGTTGCTGGCACATAGCTATAAATATAAATCTTATAAGTAAATCATAAAGGAAGTCTATTTCAAAGGGCTCAGAAATGTGAGACTATAACTGATAAGATTCTGTTGCAAAAGTTCAGAAATGAAAACATAAACAGGGCCCGGCTAGATAGCTCAGTGGATAAGAGCGCGCTGGGGTCCCATATGAGAGGCCCCAAGTTCGGTTCCCGGGGACCTCTCCTAGCGGGCAGACCGCCTTGAGAATGGCAAGCCGCCATGGGCGGGCCAGAGCCGCCGTGGGCAGGGCAAAAAAGCTGCCACGGACAGGGCAAAAAGCCACCACAGCAGGGCAGGTCGCCGGCGAATGGAGCGCAGCCAGCCACCCGCGAACTGAAAGCCGGCCGTGAACGGACGCAGAAGCCGCCCACAAGCGGGGAAAGCCGCGCCTGCGCAGTGACCATTCTCGGCGCGAGGCCGCAGCGGGGGGGAAGGGGAGATATGTAATAAAATAAATAAATAAATAAATAAATAAATAAATAAATAAATAAATAAATAAAATAAAAAAGAAATACTCTGAATTCTTGAAAAAAAACATAAACAATTTTTACTTTACTCTATTGTAAGTTGGATTAAATTAAACTTATAAATGAAGATAATGCCACCTGATCAGGATTTATTGTTCATCAAGAAGATTAAATAAGATAATGTAATTTAAGCACTTAACACAGTTAGGTGGAACAAATAAACATTCACTATGTATTATAAAGAATACTAGTAAAGACTCTTTCAAAATGAATTTTAATAGCACATTTATCTAGGTACCCCCCACATTCATTTCTACTTCAGAGAAATCACAAATGATTCTCAATTAGTAATAAAGAATGCAGTTTATGGACTAGAAAGTATTTTATCTCTAAGTTTGGTTTTGTTCCAATAAAATCTTTACTTACCTAGTCCCAGTCTAGTGAGACTTTCGAGTTTGTCTTTTCTGTATTCTGAAGACAATGTTATCAGTTCTGGTCCTGTAAATGCAGTCAGCCCCAGAGCACAGTGACATGAGCTAAATTCTAAACAAAGATGGCACTTATCCAGTCAACTTGGTGATAGTCAGGGTTGACTAGCTTGGGCTACCTAGCTTTTTTTTTTCAGTTTCTAAATTTAATTTAGGTATAAAAGTCTGGTTTCTAGAGCTACTCTTTTTAAAGGACTTAAAGAAGGTAAGAATAGCATTAAAATATTTTTGACAGCAAGATATTCTTTTTGGTTCTAAAATTCTTTTCAACCATATTTTTAATCCCCAGAAAAAAATATAAATCATGTGCTTCATGTGCAATTCTTTGTATAAGTTATCCAAGTTCAGGTGTTTTTGATATTCTAAAGGCCCTCAATGAGAATAAAATCATAAGCTTTTGGAAATCAGTTCCAGGACCATACTATTTCTCTTTTTAAAATTCACTCAAATATTTCCTAAGGGTCTACTAAATGCAGGGTACTAAGTAGCAAATGCAATGAAGAATTATGTGTGATCTAGTAGAAAAAATGGACATGGTCTAGTGGGTACACAAAGGCAGGAAGTGACCAGCTTGACTTGGACTCAGTGATGGTGATGGTAGTGAGTGAGACGTACAAGTGTTAAACACACGTTACAGCCTATGGAACACTGGCTAGGAAAAGTAACATAAAGATTAGTACCAGAGGCATACTGAAAAATCCATTTAAAGCCACAAGTCTTTCTAGTTAGACACCACCATTTTGGAAGAAACTAAGTATAGAAAATAGAATACAGGAGAAACCCAAAGAATGTTCCTAGGTTACTACATTTATGTATCCAACATGCCAAAGCCAACATTACATTCAGTTTAATATTATCTTACTGGCTGCACGCCATGGTACAGTGTAATAGACAACACCAATCATATTAGAGAGCCATGACTTGAATTCTCAACACCCACTCCTCACCTCAAAACCTGTTGCTCTGCCAATCTTCCAGATCTCAGGGAAAAAAGGCACTACCACCAGCCTCCTAGATAAAGCCAAAGATCTAGATGACATCCTGGACTTTTCTGCCATTCCCACCCCCATATCTAACCCACCAGCAAGCACATTCATTCCATTCTCTCCTCTACTATCATCCTCCCCCATCTCTCCCTCAGTACTTTTCCTGCTTGCATTCCTGCTCCACTATAATGCATTTGCCACCAACCACCACAAGAGACTTTTAAATATGGAAATCAGAATCTATCATTCTTCTTTTAAAATCATCCAATGGCTTCCCATGGAGCAATTAGGAGCCAAACTCATGACAATGGTCTATACAATTCCACATGATCTGGCCAGTTATTCACACCCTAACCTCCAATCTCATACTTTTTCACCTCTTCATTTCTCTACCCTAAGTCTCACTGTTCTCAAAACATGAAAACTCGTTCTTGTTCAAGGCCTTTGTACTTGCTGGTCCCACTATACATGGAATGTTCTTCTACCAGATCCTTGCATAAGTGACAGTCTCTCTTTCAGGCCTCTTTTCAAAATGGTGCCATCTCTGAAAGGCTGCCCCTGACCACCCAATCTAAAGCAGCAGGGGTCTTTTGTTTTTTTAAAAAGATTTATTTT
>PVKH010019249.1:0-14899 GCA_004027955.1 Chaetophractus vellerosus
TGTATTTTTGCATATTTTTTTCTCATCATGGCTTCTAAGAAAATGAGCAGTGATAGTGCTGAGCAGAAAAGAAAATTACTTTGCACCACCACTGAGCAAAAACAAACCCAAAATGAAAGAATAGGTAAATTTACATGAGAGCGTTGTTTGCATTACTGATCTTGCTAGGGAATACGGTACGTCTAGAACAACGTCTCCACCAGAAGAAAGAAGTGATAAAAAAAGGCTGATGTTGTGAAAGGAGGTAAAGCAGTAACAAAGCAGCATTCCCAAACACTCAAGGAAGTTGAAAAGCTGTTATTAATTTGGGTAAAAGAGCAGTGAGCAGGTGACAGTGTATCTGAAGCCCTGATATGTGAAAAAGCGAAAGTGTTGTATGTCAATCTTTTGAAAAACAAACTGGAGCTGAGCGATGAGAGTGCTGAAGGTTTGAAGGCCAGCCACCGCTGGTTTGATGACTTTTAAAACAGAACCAGCACACATGGTGTCGTGAAGCATGGCAAGGCAGCGATGCTAACAAAGAGGCTGCTGCGAATTTGTCAGTGAATTTCAAGACCACATACAGACTGAGGGTTTTATTCCCCAACAAGTTTTTTTAAATACTTTTTAAATAAAAAAAAACCTTTAGATTACATAAATGTTACATAAAAAATAGAGGGGATTCCCATATGTCCCCTCCCTCCCCCTCCCACACTTTCCCACATTAACAACATCCTTCAATAGTGTGGTACAATTGTTACAATCGATGAGCCCATATTGAAGTATTGCTAGTAACCAAGAACTACAGTTTACGTTACAGTTTACACTCTGTCCCACACAATTTTGTAAGTTATGACAAAATATATAATGGCCATCATTGCAACATTATTCAGGACAATTCCAATGTCCCGAAAATGTCCAAGTTTTTAACTGTGATGAGACTGGAGTTGTTTGGAAAATAATGCTGAGTAGAATCTATATCACACAAGAGACCTGCCCTACAGAAATACAAAAGGAAGTGCTGCAAGGAAAAGACAGGAGAGATAGGCTTGGAGGACAGTGTAGAAATGAAGAGTATCAGTAAGGGTAACTAAAAAGGTAAAAAGGAAGACAAAATAAGATATGGTATATAAAAGTCAAAAGATAAAATGGTTGAATGGGTTTAAAAGATCCATCTTTATGCTGTCTACAAGAGACTACCTTATACCAAAGGTTGAAAGTGAAAGGATGGAAAAAGACATTCCACCCAAATAGTAATCAGAAAAGAGCTGAGGGTAGCTATACTGAATTCAGACAAAATAGACATTAAATGAAAACTGTTATAAGAGACTAAGAAGGATATTATATATTAATAAAAGGGGAAATCCACCAAGAAAAAATATAATAAATATTTATGCACCTAACTAGGGTGCCCCAAAATACATGAAGTAAAACACTGGCAAAACTGAAGGGAGAAATAGATGTTTCTACAATAATAGTTGGAGACTTCAATACACCACTGTCATCGACAGATAGGACATCTAGTCAGAAAATGAATAAGGAAAAACAGAAGTTGAATAATATGATAAATGAACTAGACCTAACAGACATACACAGAACATTGCAGCCCAAAACAGCAGGATATACATTCTTCTTGAGTGCTCATGGATCATTCCCCAGGATAGACCACTTGTTGGGTCACAAAACAGGTCTCAAATTTAAAAAGATTGGAATTATACTAAGCACTTTTTCTGATCATAATGGAATGAATCAGGAAATCAATAACAGCTGGAGAACTGGAAAATTTACAAATACGTGGATGTTAAACAACACACTCAAACAATCAGTGGGTTAAAGAAGACATTGCAAGAGAAATCAGTAAATATCTCAAGATGAATGAACATAAGAAAACAACATGTGAAAACTAATGGGATCCAGTGAAGGCAGTGCTGAGAGAGAATTTATAGTCCTAAATGCCTAACTTAAAAAAGAAGAATGAACTCAATTCAAAGACATAACTGTACACCTAGAACAGAAGAAAAAGAACATCAAACTAATCCCAAGGCAAGCAGAATAAAAGAAATGAATATTAGAGCAAAAATAAATGAAATTGAGCATAAAAAACAATAGCATCAACAAACCAATAGTTGGTTCTTTCAGAAAAATCAATAAAATTGACAAACCCTTAACTAGACTGAGAAAGAACAAAAGAGAGAAGATGCAAATAAATAAAATCAGAAATGAGAGGGGGGACATTACTACTGACCCCACAGAAATAAAAAAGATCATGTGGGGATACTATAAACAACTGTGTGCCAAGAACTTCGTCAACTTAGATGAAACGGACAATTTCCTAGATGTGTACAAACAACCGACACTGACTCTAGAAGGAATAGAATACCTCAACAAATGAATCACAAGTAAAGAGACTGAATCAGTCATCAGAAACCTCTCAAGAAGGAAAAGCCCAGGATCAGATGACTTCACAAGTGAATTCTACAAAGCATTTTGAGAAGAATTAATAGCAATCCTGTTTAAATTCAGTCAAAAAAATTGAAGAGAAGGGAAAACTACCCAACACCTTTTATGAAGCCAACATTACCCTAATACCAAAGTCAGATAAAAATACCACAAGAAATGAAAATTACAGGCCAATTTCTCTAATGAATAAAGATGAAAAGATCCTCAATGAAGTACTTGCAAATTGAATCCAAGAGCACGTTAAAAGAATTTTAACGTGGTTTTTTATCCAAGGTATGAAAGGGTGGTTCAACACCAGGAAACCAATTAATGTAATATATGACATTAACAAATCATAGAGGGGGAAACACATGATCATCTCAATTGACACAGAAAATACATTTGACATAATCCAGCATCCTTTCTTGATAAAAGCACTTCGAAAGACAAGAATAGAAAGAAATTTCCTCAATATGATAAAGGGCCTATATGAAAAACCCACAGCTAATATCATAAACAATGGGGAAAGACTGAAAGCTTTCCCTCTAAGATCAGGAACAATACAAAGATGCTCATTGTCACCACTGTTATTCAACATTGTGCTAGAAGTTCTAGATATAGCACTGAGGCAAGAAAAAGAAATAAAAGTCATCCAAATCAGAAAGGAAGAAGTAAAACTTTAACTAATTGCAAATGACATAATCTTATATTTTGAAAGTCCTGAAAAACCTATAACAAAGCTACTAGAACTAGTAAACAAGTTCAGCAAAGTGGCGGGATGCAAGATCAACATGCAAAACTCAGTAGTGTTTGTATACACTAGTAATGAGCAATCTGAGGATGAAATGAAGAAAAGCATTCCATTTATAATAGCAACTAAAAGAATCAAATATGTATAAATAAATTTAACTGGAAATGAAAGGACTTGTACACAGAAAGCTACACAACATTCCTAAAAGAAATCAAAGAAGACCTAAATAAATGGAAGGACATTCTCTGTTCATGGACAGGAAGACTAAATGTCATCAAGATGTCTATTCTACCTAGGCTGATTTAATATTCAATGTGATTCCAATCAAATTTCCAAAAGCCTACTTCCCAGAAAAGGAAAAGACAATCATCAAATTTATTTGGAAGGGTAAGGGGTCCCATATAGCCAAAAGCATCTTGAGAAAGAACAAAGTTGTAAGACTCATAGTTTCCATATTACAAAACTACAGTGATCAAAACAGCATGGCACTGGCATAAAGATAGATATATTGACTAATGGAATTGAATTGAGATTTCAGAAATAGACCCAGGCATCTATGGACAACTAATTTTTGACAAGGATACCAAGTCCACCCAACTGGGACAGAACAATCTATTCAACAAATGGTGCTTAGAGAACTGGATATCCATATGCAAAAGAATGAGGACCACTACCTCACACCTTATATGAAAATTAACTCAAAAAAGGGTTCAAAGACCTAAAAGTAAGAGCCCAGCACCATAAAACTCCTGGAAGAAAATGCAGGGAAGAATCTTCTAGATCTTGTGGTAGACAGTGGTTTTTCAGACTTTATACCCAAAGCACAAGCAATGAATGAAAAACTAGATAAATGGGACCTCCTCAACATTCAGTGCTTTTGTGCTTCAAAGGACCTTGTCAAGAAGGTATAAAGGCAACCTACTCAATGGGAGAAATTATTTGGAAACCACATATCTGGTAAGGTTTAATATCCTCCATGATATGTAAAGTAACACTACAACTCAACAATAAAAAGTCAACTCAATTGAAAAATGGACAAAAGACTTGAATAGACACTTTTCCAAAGAGGAAATAAAAATGGCTAAAAACCACAAGAAAATATGTTCAATATCACTAGCTATTAGGGAAATGCAAATTAAAACCACAGTGAGGTATCATTCACACCTACTAGAATGGCTACTGTTCTAGTTTGCTAAGGCTACAGATGCAAAATACCAGAAATGGATTGGCTTTTTATCAAGGAAATATATTAGGTTAAAAGATTATAGTTCCAAAGCTGTGAAAATGTCCAAATCAAGGCATCATCAGAGATTCTTTCTCATCAAAGTTCGGCTGCTATGGAGAAAAGGAACACTTATTCACTGCTGGTGGGAATGTAGAATGGTACAGACACTGTGGAAGACTGTCAGTTCGTCAGGAAACTAATTAAAGAATTGCCATATGATCTGGCATTCCTGCTACTAGGTATATATTCAGAAGGACTGAAAGTAGGGACACAGACATTTGCACATCAATGTTCATAGTGGCATTATTCACAATTCCCAAAAGATGCAAGCAAACCAAGTGCCCATCAACTGAGGAATGGATAAACAAAACGCGGCTTATACATATGATGGAATATTTCTCAGCTGTAAGAAGGAATGAAGTACTGATAATGTGATAACATGGATGAACCTTAAGGACATTATGTTGAGTGAAGCAAACCAGATACAAAAGGACAAATATTGTATGATCTCGCTAACATGAACTATTTATAAAGAGGAAACTCATGGACTTAAACTCTAGAATATAGGTTACCAGGAGATAGATGAGGATAGAGAATGGGGAACTGATGCTTAACTTGTGCAGAATTTTCAATAAGGTTGATTGTAAATGTTTGGAAATGGTTGGCGGTGATGGTAGCACATTATCATGACTTTAATTAACAGTGCTGAATTTCACATGTGATTGTGGTTGAAAGCCGAAATTCAGGGCGTGTATGTCAATAGAAGGAATTAAGAGGCTGAAGCATGGGAGTGTGTAACACAGTGAACCCCGTTGTGGACAATGAATATGATTAATAGTACAGATACAAGAATGTTCTTGCGTGAACTAGAACAAGGGCACACCGCTATCACAAGGTATTAATAACAGAGTTTTACACGGGAAAAACACACCTAGTGCAAACTCTAGACTGCAGTTAACAGCAATGTTTTAATAGTCTTTCAACAATTGTAATAAACATACCAAACCAATGCTAAGTGCCAATAATAGGGGGGTATAAGTGGTATGGGGGTTTTCTTTTTGAAGTGATGAAAATGTTCTAAAATTGATTGTGGTAATGAATGTATAACTCTGTGATTATACTCAGAACCACTATTTGAACACTTTGGATGGATGGTATGGTGTGTGAGTAAAACAACTTAAAAAATGTATATGTATCTATATATTTATTTTAGGCAAACAAAGTATATAGACATAATAAAAACTTACCTTCCTAAGTTTAACAGAGAACACTACAGGTGCTTGCATGATAACCATAGTTACTTCCGGGCATAGTTTAAAACTGAGGGTGAAGAACAGGAAGGAACTTAATTGCATCTATAATGTTTTAAAGTTTACAAGTACTGCACTCATGTAGTTTTGGTATAATTAAACATTGATTTTTTTAAAATTGGGAACTAAGTTAATGATTAAAAATAATGAACACATATATTTTATGTAACAATATCTACATGGAAAATAATATTCATAAAAATTCAGACCATAAAATATAATTAAAGCATATAAATAAAATTAATATAAAGATTCTATATAAATAAATCAAGAAAAAGTTCAGTGAGGGTTATTAAAAGCACTAAAAAATAATCAAATGTATATTCTTTTCCTAGAATGAGTAGAACAATATTGCAAAAAGGGAGTTTCCCCAAATTAATCAATAATTTCACAATAACCCCAATAGAAATAGTGATTTTTTTTGAACATAACAAAAACATTTTAAAGTTTTTGTTGGAAGAATACATATGTGAAAATTGCCAAGAAAATTATGGAAAATAATTAGGGTACATTTACTTGATCACATAATATAATGCACTTAAAAACTATGATTATTTAAACAATCATGATGCTTATTTTATAAATGAAAGATCAGTGGATTAAACGAGAGCATCTGCAAGTGGATCTGAATCTATATATAAATTTGGTATATAAGAAAAAATGAACATTTCAAAACAGAGGGAAAAGATTATTAAAGGAAATTTATAAGAAATATTAAGATGACAAGTTCAATAAGAAAAATAATAAATTTACACTCTATAACTTACTCAAATAATTTAACATGTATATGTTTATGTGTATATGTACATATTAAATATTTAAATTGACCAAAAACCGAGATCTATACAAAAAAGATATTCTTTATATACTTTGGGGATGGTAAAAACTCAAACTAATGGCAGAAACTACAGAATAACAGATTAAGAAATTTAGTACATGGGTATTAAACCATCTCTTTACTAATATATGCACTTGGCAAAAGGATGAGCTGGAAGAAAGTACTTCTAGTATTACCAGTACAGTATTAAAATCTAAGACAGAGATATCTTTTGTGTCCTTAAGCTAAATAACACTTTGAAATATAATATTTGTGAATGCCACAAATAAAGAATTTACAAAAATGAAATAACCTACTCCAATTGAAAAGAACTAACAAACAAGTTCGCTCTCATTAGTTTTTGAGGAAACACAAGTGGAGGCAGCAGCAAGGTAGCCGTCTCACTTGCCGTTTGAGTGCTGAGAGGGAAACCCCCCAGGCTGCCGCTCTGCACTGGGCAAGGTTAAGCCGGGGAGACCTTCACTGTCCTGTGATGCCCGGCAAGTCCATCCTTCTTCAGGCCTCCCCAGCTTGAACTAGGTAGAGGAGTAAAGAGTGTCTGGAACCTTCTACCTACCAACTTTACATTTTAGACTAAATAGCCACATGTGGCCACTGAGCACATGAAATGTGGATAGCATGAATAACCGAATTTTGAATTTTATATATTTTTAAGTAAAATGCCCCACATTGCTAGTGGCCACCATATTGGACAGTGATGCTCAAGGCAAATCTCACCACGCATCCCATACTTACTTACCTTGTTTGCTGCAAGAGGTGTAATTCTCTCAAGTCATCCATTCACTAGCTTCCTCACACCTATTGTAAAGGCAGGACTGTCTCTAATCCTGCCTAAGGCCAACTGCCCACATGGCCAGTGATGTATTATCTCTTGCTGATTCAAGGACTTACCTTCTCTTTATCCCTTTTCTTCTTATCTACTTCTCCCCCTTTATTGGATCATCAGTATAAATACCTGATAAGATGTCCTCTACCTTTGTGAAAAATCTGAAACTATGTTTTCTCCACCTCTGAGACCAATTAGATTTTTCTGCTCCTATCCAAAGCAAACTTGATGAAAAAGTTGTTTATACTAGGTTTATACACTTTCCTGCAACTCAGTCTTTCTTTATTTCCTTTCACTGCAATGAAACTGCTTTTGCCAACATCAAGTATACCTGCATGTTACCAAATATATGACTATTTCTTATCTTTTTCATAGCTTGGCCCCTCAGAAGCATCACTAGTGAGTTGATAATGTTTGTGGCAGGGTATGGAGAGAGTGTGTGATTACTTTCTTTTACTCATTAGTGATGGTATGGTATGAGCGGAGGTAAGGGGTTTTTGAGGAGAAAAAACTAGTTGAAAAATGGTCATCTTGGATAATGAGAATGTTACTCTTATTAAACACATACAGTAGTCTATTAAATCAATAATGTAAGTAAGTTCAGCCCAAGGATATTATTCAACTTTATAAAATGTCTAAAATTTCCTATATCTATAATAATAAATGGAATAGCATAATTTCATGCACTCAGAGATGAAATATTATAAATGAAAAAAGAGTATTCAATAATTTTCACTACCTATTTATGGAGGAATCTCTTAACAAGCTCAGAATAAAAGAGAAGTCTCTTAATCTGATAAGAAACACTGGAAAATTATATAGTAAGCATCAAACTAGTGAAAACAAGATAGACTCCATTAAATTCAAGAATACCCACCACTGCTACCACAATTTATTATTTTCTTAGTCAAAATGATACAGTAAGATAAAGGAGTAGAAGTTACAAGTTTGTAAATAATTATTTTTTTTTGGTTTGCCTATCATGTCTTTTTTTGTGCTTAAAATATGATTGTTAATCCATAAAAACCCCAAACCATTAGAAATAATAGAAATTCAGGATGTTGGTCACATAAATAGTGAGCATAAAATATTAGCACTATATTTCTTATGTACCAGAAATAAATAACTTGAATTTTTTTCTATAAAAGTAAGTCAAATCAGTATCTGGCTACAGATATCAAAGATACAAAAATACAAAATATGTTCATGAATGGGTCTAAGTCTCAAAATTTATAAACTTGATATTTTACAAAATGATCAATATTCAAAGAAAATTTACTAGGGAATTTAAGAAAAAACTTTTAAGGAACTTGGCAGATTGATTTCAAAGTTCACCAAAATAATATAAGTGGAAGAATATTTTAAAAATTCTGTCAAGGAACAGTGAAAGGCATCTTGCATTATCAGAGATTAGTACGTCTTGAGGACTTCCACTTTCGAGATAATAGATTTGAAAAAGACAGAAACAAGATGACAAATAAAATACAAGAGAATTTGTTTGAAAGCATAAGACAGTTACTGAGGCAACTAGGATTTCAGGCGCCATGATTCTGGAAAGAAGAGTGCTACAGAATAGAGAGATGATATTCTTTAAGCTGATTTCCCTAGGGGAGATTGCTGATTTTTGGTGTGATACAAGAGGCTGCAAATATGTGCAGTTGACCATGATTAAGAGGTAAAACCCAGCAAATCTTCTGGCAGTACCCCCATGGCCAGAGATTTTTAAAAAGTTGAATTTGGATTTGCCAATTCAATAAGGACTTGAAGATCCAAGATCTCAGAAAGAAGGGGAATACAAATAGAAAGCCTAGATTTCAGGTAGTTTTAGCTTGAAGGATTTATTAAATTTTTAAACTGTGAAAGGCAAACTCTGTATGGAAAGACACGGAAAACTAGAGTAGTTTTTAGCAGTCTCCAGGGCTGAGAAAACAAAAATTGGAGTTCAGGATTTACAAGGAAGCAGGGCCATAGTAAATTCCACATGATCCCAATTGAGATTCCTCTAAGTAGGGGCAAAGCACGTATCAAGATTATGTTAAAGCTTAAAAATACTTCAACTAAACAATATGTAAAGCCTTTGAAAATTCAGAGTAGGCTTTCCAGCAGTCTCCTAATTCTGAGAATCCCAAATTTGGATCTCAGGACTTCCAAGGAAAAGAGACTATAATAAGTTCCCCAGAATTGGAAATCCTGAAAGTCTTCACCTTAGGAAAAAAGTACTTGTAAACAGAGACTTATAAAAACTACAGCCCAAAAGAATATCACCCCATAATTGGATAAAGGTGATTCCCCTGGTATGACCTACCAAATGAAACAATGAACTTCCTCAAACCTTTAGAATTTTTCAAACTAAATATCTGGAATTTAGCATAGAATTTTTAGGCATATTAAGGAAAAGGACCAAGAGGAAAAAATAGAAAATAGAAACATAGATGACAGATGATCCAATTATTGTAATTATTAACACAGACTTATGAATACTTTTATTAACATGTTCAAGAAAATGTTGACTATATTCTGACTTTCAACAGAAAAAATGAAAATTGTTGATTTGATTAATGCAAAAATAGAAATTGAAAACTCAATGGATCATACTGTCCTTAAAGTAAAGGTAGTATAAGAAGTTGAAGGGATTCTGTAGGAAAAAAAGAGGTACAAAGCAAAATAGAATTGCTAAAACAATTTCAGAGAAATATCCAAAGGTAGATGTCAACTTTAAAAATATTTATTCATAGAAAATAATGCCACTATAGCACTGGACAAGAGCGTCTATAACTTTCTTGCCTGAGAATATTTTTGGAAGTGAGAGAGAGAGAGCCATATAAAGGCTGAGTTACTATACTCTCCCCACATCCCTAACTGACTATTAAACTATGATGGGGAGCTTAGCAAAAATGCAAGCCTGGGGAGACTTTCAAATTTGCTGTGTGCCTTTTAACGTGTTCTACAACCTACACTAAGATCAGGGAGCACAGGGTGGCCTTACTAACTTCAGATATCTGAGAAAAATCTCTGCAAATCACTGGCTGACTGCTAAAATATACAAGGGTAGGGGATACCCCCTAGATAGCCAGGCTACCAAAACTATATATATATCTAAAAAAAAAATAACATTAGAGATAGCTACAACTCCACACTACATGGAAGAGAAATTTTTTTAAAAAACTTTTTAATTTTATTTATTTTATTTATTTTTTTATTATACATCCCCCCCCCCTTTTGCTTGTTCTTGCTGTGTTCATCTTTTTCTCTCTGCGTTCCTTTGTGTCTGCTTGTCTCCCCCTGCTGGGGCGAGCTGCTGAGTCAGCTCACCCGCCTGCTCGTGGGGGCTTGCCCTTGCTCGTGGGGGCTTGTCTTTGCCCACAGGGGCTTGCCTTTGCCCGCGGCAGTGTGCCCCTCCCACGTTGGCTTGCCTTCTTGAGGCAGTCCGCCCATTGTAGGAGGCCCGGGGACCAAGGGTCTCCCATGTGGTAAACTGGCACCCTACCAACTTGGCTATACAGCCGGCCCCTGGAAGAGAAATTTTGCAGTTTAAAATCCATGCAAATTAATTGCCTACAAAAACAATAAGAAAAAAAAAACCCATAAGAACAAAAAACTGAATCCATAGTTGTAAAGACATTATTTTGAAAGTATATTTTGAACCACAAATTACTAGACATGTGGAAAAATGCTTTCATTAAAATCTGACTTGTGCTTAGTCTAGATGAGGGATTTAGCAGACAAAGTCTTCAAGGAATATATTTTATACATATTCAAAGAAATAACTGAAAATACATTAATAAGGAGTCACTAAATAGGGATTGTCACCAGAGAATGAAGAAAATAAAAAAATAACCAACTAGAAATTCACAAGCTAAAAAATACATTAATTGGAATGAAAATTTTACTAGGTGTGTTTAAAAGTAAATTGGAGATGACTGAAGAAAGAATCATTGTACTTGAAGACTGAACAATAGAAATGGTCAAATTTGAGTAATAAAAGACAAAATAAAGAAAAATGAATAAAAACAGATCTATGGGACATTATCATGTGTTCCAAAATACATGAAACTGGAGTCCCAGCAGGAGAGGTGATCAAGAAAGGAGAATAAAAGAAATTTGAAAAATAATTGTCAAAGATTTCCAAAATTTGCTGAAGAAAAATACTATATACCAGGACATATCATAGTCAAACTGCCAAAAGCCAAAAATAAAGAGAAACTCTTGAAAGCAGCATAGAAAAATGAAATACCAGATATGGAGGAGCAATGATGTAATTAACAGCTAAATTCTCATCAGAAATAGTGAAATCCAGAGGACATTGGAATGATGTATTCAACTTGCTGAAGGGAAATAAAAATTGTCAAGATTTATATATGCCAGTGAAAAAGCCTTCAAAAATAAAAGCAAATTTCAGGCAATTTTAGGTAAACCAAAACTATGAGAATTCATTGCTACTGGGCCTGGAATACCAAAAACAAACAAACAAATAAACAAAAAACCCTAAAGAAATTTCATAAACCTGAAGAGAAACAAAACCAGATGACAGAGAAGATCCACAGGAGGACATGATGAGCACCAGAAATGGTGAATATTTGGATAAACAATTATATGTATGTACTATACATTTATATAATGTACATATATATACTACATATATTGTTTTTATTTTTGAAAAGAAATAATTGCTTACAGAAAAAAATTATGACACTTTATCGTTGGGGTTGAATATGTAGAATGCTATAAATGGCAATAATTAAACAAAGGGGAGTAGGATGGAACTATTCTAGCACCAAGTTTCTATAATTTACCTTAGTAAATAAATATTAACTTGAAATAGATTGTGAAGAATTTAATATGAAAACTATAATCCTTAGACAAATATTAAAAATAATGCAAAGAAATTAGCTAAGAAGTCAATAAAGAAAATTAAATATCATATTAAAAATGTTTGTTCAACACAAAAGATGACAGTAAAGGAAGAACTGAAAACAAACAAAAACAGACATTTAAAAACAAAGCAAAAAGATAGACTTAAATCCAATCACATGGATAATTTCATTACATGTGAATGGGATAAACAATCTGTAAGAAGTCAGAAACTGCTGATTATAAAAAGCAAAATTCAGTTACTTGCTAAGAGAAATAATAATCATAAAGTTCAGAGCAGATTTCAGTGATATGGAACCGATATTGTCAAACTTTATCTGTAAAAGAGTTAGACAGCAAATATTTGGGGCTTTATAGATATGTCATTACTGCTCTCGTAATATGAAAGCAGCCACAGACAATATGTAAACAAAGGGACATGGTTTTGTTCCAAAAAACTTTATTTACAAAACATGCAGGAAATCAAATTTGGTCTGTGGTTTTTAGTTTGCTGACCCCTGATATAGAACATAGGAAAATAATAGCAGAAATCAATGATGTCAAGATCTGGCTCTGGCTAGACTGAAGAAGAAAAGAAGGAAACACAAATGACCTATACAGGATTGAAAGACGGGTAATCTTGACAGCTCATATGGGCATGAAAAGTATAGTCTATGAAAATGCCAACCAATCTGTCAATATGCCTGAACAGAGATCGTTTTGTTGGCACAAACCCAAATCTAGTAAATAAATGTAATTAGTAATTAGAATTTTCCAACAAGAAAAGTTCAGGACCAGGTTGCCTCAGGCTTGAATACTATCGAACGTTTAAAGATGAAATCATGTCAATCTTCCAAGAAAATCTTTCAGCAAATGAAGGTGAGAAAAAGATTTGTCAGCTCATTTTATGAGGCAGTATTATGCTGATACCAAAGCCAAAGACATCACAAGAAACAAAATAAAACAACAAAAAAATACTTACAGACCAAAATTTCTCATAAAGGTAGATTCAAAATCCTTAACAAAATATTACCAGATTGAATACAGCAATACATAAAAGGAATAATGCACCATAACCAAATGGGGTTTGTCCTTGGAAAGCAAGGTTATTTTACCATCTGAATATCAGTGAATATTATACACCATATTAATAACGGAGTAAAACTATATGATCATCTTAGTATAAATGGAAAAAGTCTTTATAACAAAACTTAAATTCATGATAAAATCTTTTAGTGAACTGGTAACAGAGGGAAATTGCTTAATGTGCTAAAGGACATCTATGACAAACCTATATCAAACATAACTCTAAATCGTAAAAGACTACATATTTCAACCTAAGTTCAAAACAAGGCAAAAAATGTCAGTTCGCAACAATTCTTCCCCAAATTTTCACCCTTTTTATTTGGTGGCTCTGCTTCTGGACCTGCAATTTTTATCGCGCACTGTTAGTCAATTTTGTGCATAGCCAAGGTGAAGATAATACATCTTACAGGGCACCTGCTATGCATTTTTTCCTTGTACCAGCCATTGTACTAATTTCTTCACATACATAGTGTGGCAGTTTGATATTATCTGTGAATTCCCAAAAAAGAGAACAATTATGTTTGTAAACTGGCCTGTTCCTCTGAGTGTGATGCCCTTTGATTGTATTTGAATTCAAAGATTTTAGGTTTCCTTGATAAAAGATTAGGGCTTTGATTTGACCATGTCAGTAGGGCATAACTCAGGGTTGAGAGCCCGCTCCCTTGGTGGGCTGATATAACTGGATACTCACTGAAGAAGACAGGACAAGAGAGAGCTCCACAGATACCAGAGGAGAGAACTTCGATCCTGAGGCCCTGGGAAGAGAGATGAGCCATTTGCCTGATAGTTTGCAGCAGACCTTGTGAAGAGACCAGAGCAGCTGAGCAGCTGATAAGGTCCAGAAGGTAACGAGCCCTGTGCCAGCCTGTAGCTGAGAGAGAGGAAGGCTGAACCCTCGCAGAAATCAGCAGCCATCTTTGGTGAGAAAGCAACCTAGAGTTGGACTTTTTAAGGCATTGTAACTGTAAGCTTTTACCCCACAAAAATACCTTTATAAAAGCCAACAGATTTCTGGTACTTTGCAGTAGCACCCTTTTGGCTGACTAATACACATATATTGGTTAATTCTTAGACAAACTCTTAGATACATACATATATATATATATATATATATATATATATCCTCTTATTTACATTTAGTAAAGTTGATGCTCCCAAAAGTCAAGGAATCTGCTTGAACTGGTTTGTCCCTGTAAAAACGAAGCTATTAAGGTATGCCTGCCTGACTCTACTCCTCTCATTCAAAAAGCAACCATGAAATAGACTGGACACCAGAAATTACACCTATAAGGCACAATTTGGGAATTCAGGGAAAAAATAAAAACAAAAATTTATACATATATATATATATCATTATATATATATATATTTTTTTAAATTTTTATTTATTTATTCATTTTTACACTATTTGCATAGCTCAATCATTTAATAAAACCTGGCCGTCCTCTTTCTAGTTACCAGTTATATTTCTAATTTCCTAAAACTATTTTGTATTAACAAGTTCACCTATGTTTTAACTCATGCATTTAAAAACTATTATTGTTTCATTTTCCTATTCATTACAATTGGATACTGTGATAGCTTCACAGCTGAA
>PVKH010019250.1:0-14907 GCA_004027955.1 Chaetophractus vellerosus
TAATAAGCAACAGCTGGTGATAAAATTAGTTTGGGTCCAGTAGAGAGAGTTTATCAGAATCAGAATGGAAAAGCTTGCCATACTAATCCTAAGAAACCTTATGTAGAATGGAAACTTAATGTCAGCCAATCAGAACATTTCCTAACTCGCTTCTGTATTTGCTCTACATGTTCTTCCCTCTGAGCGAGGCTATATTCTACTTTCTGACTGGGATACTTGTGGATTCATTAAACACTCAGTAAAACTGTGAGATCCTAAATTGCTTAAAAAGTTTTGCTTTTTATCACCAACTTTCCCATCTCCGCATTTACTTCTAGGGATGTCCCTGCCCCATTGACACCCACCCACACTCACACCCTCCTGAAGAGATTATTCTCCAGCCAAAATGCCTTTCCAATAGCCTATTTCCTTTCCTGAGTACTTGTCTTGCCCTTCAATCAAAACTTTACTAAACATAGTTTGAAACAAATGTTTCACAACAATGCAAGGTGTTGATGGTGAGGTGAGGTATGGGAGCCCTATGTGATGATATGCAAAACCTGTGTGATGATAGGCATATTTGTTTTGTAAGTCCACAACTTGTATTATAGACTTATAATAAAAACACTTATAACAGCAGGGAGAGGTACCCATCCCCTACAATGGAGGCAAACATGCTCAGTACAGCCAGATATTAGCTGCCACTGACAGAGGGGAGAAGGGAGCAGAGGTCTCCCTCCCTGGGAACCTGGAAATATGGAGGGCATAGCCAAGAATAACAAAAGAGCAAACTAATCCCAAAGCAAACAGAAGGAAAGAAATAAGTGAAATTGAAAAAAAAACAAAACAATAGAATCAACGCAACAAAAGCTGGTTCTTTGAGAAGATCAATAAAATTGACAAGGGGCTGGCTCGATAGCCCAGTGGATAGGGCACCGGCATACCACATGGGAGGCCCCGGGTTCGGTTCCCGGGGACCTCTCCTAGCGGGCAGACCGCCTTGAGAATGGCCAGCCGCCATAGGCGGGCCAGAGCCGCCGTGGGCAGGGCAAGAAGCTGCCATGGACATGGCAAGAGCCGCCACGGGCAGGGCAGGTCGCCTGCGGATGGAGCGCAGCCAGCCACCCGCGAACTGAAAGCCGGCCGTGAACGGACGCAGAGACCGCCCACAAGCGGGGAAAGCCATGCCTGCGCAGTGACCACTCTCGGCGCGTCGCTGCAGCGGGGGGAAGGGAAGATATGTAATAAAATAAATAAATTAATTAAAAATAAAATAAAATAAAATAAAATTGACAAACTCTTAACTGGACTGCCAAAGAAAAAGAGAGAAGCTGCCGTGGGCGGGGCAGAGCTGCTGTGGGCAGGGCAAAAAGCTGCCACGGGCAGGGCGGAGCCGCCACAGGCATGGCAAGTCACCCGTGAAACACGGAGCTGAGCCACACGCGAATCATGGAGCCGAGCAGCCCACGAATCACGGAGCTGAGCAGCCCGCAAGACACAGTGCTGTGCTGCCCGCAAAACACGGAGCGGAGCCACCTGTGAAATGGAATGGAGCCACCCACGAGCGGGCGAGCCTCCTGCGCGGAGGGCCGACTCCACACATCACCGCAAAAACGGGGGGAGACAAGAAGCAGACATAGAAGAACACAGAAGAATGGACACACAGCAAGAGCAAGCAGAAGGGGGGGATATGTAACAAAAAATAAATAAATAAATAAATCTTTTTAAAAAATTCTAATAACCTACTTGCAGAAATGGGAAAGTTGATTATCAAATTTATTTGGAAGGGAAGGGGGCCCCAAATAGCCAAAATTATCTTGAAAATTAAAGAACAAAGTTGGAAGACTCGCAATTCCTGACTTTAAAGCATATTACAAAGCTACAGTGATCAAAACACCATGCTATTGGCATAACAATAGGCATATTGATAAACAGAATCAAATTGAGAGTTCAGAAATGGACCCATACCTCTAGGATCAATTGATTTTTACAAGGCTAAACCATGTCCACTCAGCTGGGACAGTAAAGTCTTTTCAACAAATGGTGCTAGGAGAATTGGATATCCATATCCAAAAGAAAGAAAAAGAAAGAAAGAGGACCCATTATCTCATGCCTTATACAAAAATTAACACAAAATGGATCAAAGACCTAACTATAAAGCCATAACTATAAAACTCCTAGAAGAAAATGTAGGAAAGCATCTTCAAGATTTATGATAGAACATGGTTCTTAGACCTTATACCCAAAGCACAAGCAACAAAAGAAAAAATAGATAAATGGGACCTCCTCAAAATTTAATAATTTTGTGCTTCAAAGGACTTTGTCGAAAAAGGTGAAAAGGCAGCCTACTCAATGGGGGAATATATTTAGAAGCCACATATCTGATAAAGGTTTAATATCCATGATTTTATAAAGAGATCCTACAACTCAATAATAAAAAGACAAACAACCCAGTTAAAAAATGGGAAAAAGACTTGAATAGACTTTTTTTTTCCAAAAAGGAACTACAAATGGCAAAAAAATACATGAAAATATGTTCAACATCACTAGCTATTAGGGAAATGCAAATCAAAACCACAATGAGATATCATTTCATATCTACTAGAATGACCATTATTTAAAAAAAAAAAAAAAACAGAAAACTACAAGTGTTGGAGAGGGTGTGGAGAAACAGGAACACTTATGGGAATGTTGAATGGTGCATCCATTGTGGAAGACTTTGGGCAGTTCCTAAAGAAATTATATATGGATCTGCCATATGATCCGGAAATCCCACTACTAGGTAAATGCACAGAAGAATTGAAAGCAGGGACACTAACAGACATTTGCACACTGATATTCCTAGTGGCATTATTCACAATTGCCAAAAGATGTACATGTGTCCATCAACCAATGAATGGATAAACAAAATGTGGTATATGCATACAATGGAATATTATTCAGCTGTAAGAAGGGATTATGTCTTCATGTATATGACAACATGGATGAACCTTGAGGACATTATGTTGAATGAAATAGGCCAAACACAAAAAGACAAATATTCTATGATCTCACTAATATGAAGTAAATATAATGAGTAAACTCATGGAGTTAATATTTAGAGTATAGGTCACCAGAAGATAGAATGAGGATAGAGAATGGGGAGCTGAGGCTTAATTTATTCAGAATTTGTAATAAGGTTGATTATAAATGTTTGGAAATGGGTAGAGGTGATGGTAGCACATTATAGTGAATTAACAGCACTAATATGTGGGTATGATTGTGGTTGAAAAGCAAAGAAAAGATTGCAGTGATGAATGCACAACTCTGTGATTATACTAAAAGCCACTGAATGTACATGTGTACAAGTAATTGTGCCCAGTTGTTTGGTCAAGCAAGCACTAGGCTAATTGTAAACAGGGACATTTATGGACTCTACTCACCCTTAAGTTTACTGCATAGAGAGCTGATTACATCTACATCAATCAGGGACATTGCCATCGCAATGGGTGACACTTTATCCAATCAATGCCTTAAAAGGGGAAGTGATTTCAACATTCAGAGAGGTTTTCCCAGCTTGTCTTTGAACAGCCAATGTCTCCCAGAAACTCATCAAGGACCTTCATTGGACTTTCATCGGAGCCCCTGGTTTGCAGCCTGCCTGCAGAACCTGGACTTGTGCATCCCCACATACACAAAATCTCATATTATTGACAGATATCTCATGTTGATTCTGTTTCCCTAGAGAACTCAGACTAATAAAGCTTGGTACCAGGAGTGGGGTAGTGCTTTTGCAATTAACAGAATGCTGGAACAGTTTTATAAGTGGGTAAGGGGTAATTTTTGGAGGAATTGTGAGATGCTTGGTAGAAAAGACCTACAGTGTTTTGAAGAGAATGTTGATAGGAATATGAATGCTAAAGAGACTTTAGAAGTAAATGATGAAACTATTATTGGAAACTGGAGGAAAGGTAATCTGTGTTTTAAATTGCAGAGAACTTAGTAAGATTAACTCTTGGTGTTTTATGGAAGGCAGAATTTGAAAATGGCGAGCCTGGGCATTTAGCTGAAGAACTTTCCAAAGTAAACTCAGAGAGTGTCCTGGGCTTCTCCTTGCAGCTTATAGCAAAATGCTAGATGAAAGAGATAAGCTGAGGACTGAACTGCTGGGCACAAAGGAAACAGAAACTGATTCTGGAAATTCCAATCCTCTGGAAATCAAGCTCCCAGATGATAGTGCCATCTGAGGACTTATCTAAACTTGGAACTTGTAAATCATGATTGAAAATGCAGTTATCTAAGAAAGACTTGTGGAAAGTCTTACTCTCTGATTGCTTGGACCCCTGCTTCCTGCATGCTAAACCAACAAACTTTTTGAGAGAGTTGTATGAACAAAATTGCTGTATGCCTGGAATAAAAGGGACATGGAAGAGAGAGATTGAAGGGGAAAAGATTTCAAGAGAAAAACCATGGAAGCTGAGATCTGGAATTAAGATATCACCTTAGGCCAAGAGAGGAACCCCACCCATGTGTGCAGAGAGGGTGAGTTTGCCCTGGCAGTTGAAGAGGGTAGATGTTCCCACCCAATATTCAGGGAGAGTTTTGCCACCCCAGGGTAGAGAGAGGGTGGAGCGCATTCCTCAAGGATTAGAGCGGTTAAGTTCAGCATCCCATAGGTCTGAGAGGGGTGTACCTGTCCCCCATGGATTAGGGAAGGCCAGGTAATCAACTCATTGCTCTGAGAGGGTTGAGCCTGTATACCAAAGGTTAGGGGGAATGTTGTCTTTATGTCACTGCACTAGGAGAGGTTAAGACTCTAACCCAAAGATTAGGTAGAATGTGGCAATCACCCCAACACTCTTGGAGGGTGAGGTCTGGAGCTTGGTTGCCACCCAGATGCTTGATGAGGGTGTGTAATTAGTTTTATCTAATTATGAATTCCAAAAATATAAATTGAATCATGCTTGTAAACTGTTCTGTTCATCTGGGCATGATTGGTTTATGATTAGGGTGTTAACTGGGCCACATCAGGAGGGCATTGAGCCCCATCCCTCAGTGGGTGTGGTCTCAAGTATTAAAGGCAAGGCAGAAGATTTGAGAAGTAGATTTTTGAGAAGCAGTTCTGATGTTGGAGAGGAGCGCCCCAGGAGAAGACAAGTGAGCCGTTCACCTGATAGTATACAGCTGGCCTTGTGGAGAGACGCAAAGTGTAGAGAGCCTCATGGTCTACAGATGAACTTGTGGAGGAAACAGAAGCTAAGCCCAGAGAGAAACGCAGCCCCAGGAACAGAGGAACCCAGAAGCCTGAACCCTGGAGATGTTGGCAGCTGTCCTGCTCCAACACATGGACTTTGGTGAGGGAAGAAACTTATGCTTTGTGGTCTGGTAACTGTAAGCTTCTACCCCAAATAAATACCCTTTATAAAGACCAACCAATTATTGGTATATTTCCAAAGGCACCTCTTTGGCTGACTAATACAGGGTGGAACCAAGAAAATGGCTGTTGGGCAAGCCTGTGGAAAGGGTGAGCTCCCATAAGGCCCCAGGAAGAAGAAACCATCGTCTTAAGAATGACTTTCATACTTTGACATCTAATGAAGTATGTCCTGCAGGTTTACTGAACTGTAGAGGACCCGTGACTCATGTTTCCCTCCCAATTTCTCCTTATGATAATGGAAATGTTTATTCTTTGTCCATTTGTGTATGGGAAGCAGATAAATGGTAAGTTTCAGAGGTCTACAGCAGAGGGGACTTTGCCTCAAGACAAACTGTACTTCTTTAAATTGATTGTGATATAATTCTGTATTTAGCATTGTACTGATTTAAGGGATTTCTTTTTAATATTGTAATATCTTTTTGGAATTCAAAGGGTGGAGTGTGGCAGTTGGCATTTTTTATGAATTCCAGAAATAGATATTGGATTATGTTTGTAAACTGGTCTGTACCTGGGTGTGATTAAATTATGATTAGGACTTTGATTGGGTCACATCAGTAGGACTTGAGTCACCCCCTTGGTGGGAGAGGACACACAGATAAAACTACATGGCAGAGCAGAGAAGTTAGTTGGAGTTTTGATGTTGGAGTTTTGATATTGGAGTTTTGATGCTAGAGCCTGGGAAGTGAACACACAGGAGAAGAACACAGATGGAGAGAGATGGCTCCTTAGACATGGCAGAAGCCTCAGGGAGAGAGAGAGAGATATTTTCCTGAAAGTCTACTGCTGGCCTTGTGGAGAGAGCACAGCAGCTGAGCCCAGAGACAAATGGAACCCCAGAAAGAGAGGAACCCAAGAAGTCTGAACTCTTGGCAGACGTCAGCAGCCATCTTGCCCCAACAAGTGGCAATAGATTTTAGTGAAGGAAATAACTTACGCTTTATGGGCTAGGTAACTGTAAGCTTCTAGCCAAAATAAATGCTCTTTATAAAAGCCAACATATTTCTGGTATTTTGCATCAGCACCCCTTTGGCTGACTAATACAGTTCACTTTAGATGGATTGTATGGTATGTGACTATATCTCAATAAAACTGCTTTTTAAAAAAACCTTACCAGCCTCAATCCAAATACTGCCTTAAGATAAAACATAGGACATTCTGTCCCATGGAAATTACTTTCTCCCTCTTCAGTCTCCCACGGCATTTGGCACAGGCTTCTATAACATATATTATAACACTAACATAGCCAGGCTTGAAGTTATAATTGTATCCATATGGGCTATTAGGTAGATCTTATTGATGGCTGATATGTATACATGGAGTAAGGACTAAATAAATCTTTGTGGACTTGAATCAAGCTGGATAACAGCAAAATTATGTCCCTGAAAGTCAGTGTTGTAAGAAACCTGTGAAATGCTAAATGTGGCATTTATTAAAGATTGTATAACTAAACAACTATTGTTACTAGTATTAAAAGATATTTTTTCAAAAAAAATCTAAAATCATGACTGTCAAGAAAATATAAAATAAACACTTGTGAAGGATGTTATTTAAGTTTTTAGTTAATGAAAGGATCAGTAAGAATTTACAATTTGTTCAAAAATATTCTCAGACATACATATATAGGAAATCAGAAATGCTAAAACAAATTAAAAATAGATGCAATACCAGTGAATAGCCACAGGCCAACAAGCAATAGTATTCCACTGGACAAAATATATTTTACATTTTTATAAACAATAATAATTTGCATTACTCTGATTTCTGCAACTTAATAGTTGTAAATTAGCTCAAAGCCAATGGAAAGCAAGAAGAACCTAGATGGGTGCACTAGAATGGGCATTCATTTATCACTTTTACTCATTTCTAAAAAGATTCAACTTATAAGTGGACTCTACACTAGATAAAACCATTGTTATGTGTAATTATAATGAAAAAAAGAATAGAAAACCTTTTAAATGCCCAATCAAAGGGAAATAGTTTTATAGAAAGTGATTCATTAACCACATGCATTGTCGTGCAGTTATTTTAAAACTATCATTTTGAAAACTATGCTTTCAAGAAGAAAAATATATGATCTATTAAAATAAAATAGAATATAAGAAGATTTATACCTACTTAAAATATATAATCATAGGAACAAAGCTTGAGCAGTAATGATGTGTATTGAAAAAGATTGAATTATAGGACACATTCTATTTTTAACATTTTCTTTGTGTTGTTACATCAATGTGCTAGACCTTAAAAAAAAAAAAAAAGGAAGGAAGAAAGAAAGAAAGAAAGAAAGAAATGGTGTCCTATAAAATCTCTTCAACAGCCTGTGATTTGGATCCTTAAAATAGAATAAAGTAAAGTGTTTCATTATGCTTTGTTTTGCTAACAGACGTCTGATGTCCTTCTCCTGATGTGATTTTCATTATAGCTATTTTCAAAGTTCTTGAATTGGGATTAGTTGCTTGGCAAGAGGCATCTTATTCTTTTAGTCACTGACACAAGTTTTATGTGACTTGAAATGTAGAATCCATAACTATGTTGAATTCTTTAAGAGCTGGGCCACTGTGACTTTGAAAATCCCCGAAGAGAAAGATACCACCCACCATTTAAACAATTAATCTTGGATTCATCATCACCTTTCTAAGTCTGTTCCTTTCATAAGGCACAGGACATGAATGGGTTGACTTAGTTTACTAGGCTTGGTTACGGTAGTGACCTTACTAGAGTTGTCTTGCCCATTTGACTTATTCATGGAAGTCAATGGGCACTGGGGAACAAGCTCTGGGGCAGTGCTGTGTTCTTATTAAAAACAGATTAATGAAAATGATCCCACTGGTTAAATGACTTTTGTGGTAAAAGAAATACATCAAAGCAGATTTATTGTCTGTGAGATGTATAAACACCTATTTTAGATATTCACAAAACATTATGTAAAAATCAAGTGCATATGATGCAATAAACCATAGTTCATATTTATAAATTTCCTTGGTGGTTTTTAAATGTTTATATTCCAGATAAAGAGCTCAACCAAGCTTTCTGTCTAAACAGAAGAACTTGCATGCTGTAGTGTTTTTTAATTTGTCCTCTTTAATTTTATGTATGCAAGAAATGTCATGTGAGCATCATGTGCATAAAAAAATAATGTTAATTGAGTCTGGAGACTCATGTTATGGGGAATGTTGTCATCCCATAGGGGCAAGATAGAATCACCCCCCACCCTGTCAAAATTTAGTTTGGGTATTGAGACTGATGACACACACATGTACTCATAGAGTATGAAAGGATTTATTACTCATATAATGAGGCTTTCTGAGGAAAAAGGCTAGACTCCCAAGCTGGACAAAGAATGGCTTGAGAGAGCAGGATAGGGAGACTTGCTTGGAGTTTTAGGTTTATTGGGATTGGATGTGATGAGATTCCCTGAGCATGGGACAGGGCTTGTTCGGTTTGAAATTCCCACTGGCTTCAAAGGACTGAGCACCTGGACTTTCTAATCAACTTGTTCGGATGTGGGGCAGAAAGGAGTGATGAGGCTTAAAAGCTGTCAGTAGTCAATGATCAAAAATGATTCCGACTAATATAGGGATATGGAGAAGTAGAAATTTAAATTAAATATATATCCTCTTATCTGTTCCCTTTAAAAACTCTTGTACCCTGTGGTGGTTTGAAGCTGTGTGTATCCCATAATAGTATGTTCTTAAAGTTAATCCATTCCTGTGGGTATGAACTCATTATAAGTAGGATCTTTTGGTGAGTCGGATCTTAACTTAAGATGCGATCCATCTCATTCAGAGTGGCTCTTAATCCTTTTACTGGAGTCCTTTCTAAGAGAATGAAATTCAGACAGAGAGAAAGCCAGAGAAGCAAGAAGCTGAAAGCAATGAAACCCAGAAGAGAAGGGAGAGATCAGCAGACACTGCCATGTGCCTTGCCATGTGAAAGAGGAGTCCAGGATTGCCAGTAGATGGTCTTCGGGGCGAAAGCTTCACCTGATAATGCCGTGATTTGGGACATTTTTCTGAGCCTCAAAACTGAGCTATTTGAATAACGTTCTATAGGCCAATATTAATACAGTTGACAACTAAGACTTCCACAAACATTTCCGCAGGATTGTGGTGAGCAAATATTGCTCTTTGTCCCTTTTACAATCATCAGTTGCATCTTTGTACTTAAATATCATAGTTCCATGTGGGGATTTGGATACAGGGTTTCTTTACATGACTTATCATCCTCTAGTGCCTAATGTCAAAGGAATATAAACTTCCATTTCTAAACTTTCCCAGAACTCCAAATTTTAAAAAACGTCACATTGACATTCTCAATCTTTGTTCCTGCAGCAGCTATTTATACTGCCTTTCAGATGGGCAGTGAATTTCCTAATAGTCTACAGGCAGCTATTGAAGAAAATTGGCATTCAAAAAGGTGACATTTTCACTGCCTCAGTCATTTAAATATTATAAATGTTATCTGGTGTTCCTCTTTTTGGTGAGAGAAAAGGCGTTTTTTTTTCTTTCCCAATATTCTAAATTTTCTTTAGACTCAACTCAAAAGAGATAACTCATTGGCTTCTGGTCGAGAAAGATGGCAGCATGAGATGCTTCGGGGTTCTGTTCTCCCACAGAATCTTAGAACAAGTAGCAAAAGCTGGCATGGCTTCCTTCCTCATTACTCCAGAAAACAGATAAAGGGTTGCAGTAATTTGGAAAGTGTAAAATTAAGAAAACACACCTTTAAAAAACAGTATGTAAAGCTCATGACATACTTGCTGGCCCTTCCCCCATTTCTAACCTGTCATGGTGGGGAGCCAGCCTGCACTCCCACTATGGGTCCCTGACCTTGTTCTGGAGGGCAGAGTAATACCCATACACATATTGGGGTGCTCATATTTCAGTGCCAATCTATTCGGTGGGATCCAGAAAGAGTAAACCATGAAACTCTTCTCTGGCTTGCCCTCCCAGAACTTGCCATGCAGACAGAAGCAGCTTATGGACAGTCAAAGCCATGTAAAAACCAAGTCAAACAGCCTTGGGAAAAAATGACATGCTCTACTGTAAATAGTGGAATTCCTAAGGCCATGGAATGAGCAAAAGCCCAGACAAGACACAGGCTCAGGAAAGACAGAGCAGATCATCCACTTCACTACAAATAATAAGGAACAGACAGGAAAGGGACTAAATCCAATGCACTAAAATATTAAAATATGCACTGTGCAACAAAAGATTAGAAGACAAAGAAACAGGAAAATAATGGCCCATCCAAAGGAGCAAGATGAAAATTAGAAACCATCAACAAAGATGACCAGAGTTTGGACATACTAGACAAAATCTTTAAAAAATTGATCTTCAAGCTGTGCTGATCAGGGCTGGCTACCACTGAAGAATAATCCTGCTCACCCTCCTAGTTGCCTCTACTGAATTATTCCTTCCCTTAAATGGTTAATGAACCAATAATTTCAAATCCCTACCAAAATTAGTGAGATAAAGTAAGGGCATGCACTGTGATTAAGCCCCACAGTCCTTGCTGCCCACCATTTATACAATTTGCCCCTGCCACCATCATTCTGGGAGGCGTGTACCCCAGGCAGGCCTGGTGGCTGGTTTGCTTGGTGCTGCTAGGACTACCAGTTGTCCAAAGGGGCAAGGCCAGGTCTCCTTCAGCTCCCATGGAGGTCTGAAGCCCCAGAACGGCGTGCATGGCACCCACCCCCAGCGGGACCTTAGGACCTAGTCTGTAAGGGCAGGCCCTCAGCTTGGGCATGTCATGGGACCAGCAGCCCTTATCCGTCCTCTCCCAGTCATCAAGTATACCAATACATGCATTAGTGGAGTCCCATAAGGAGAAAAAAAGAGAAAAGGAGCAGAAATATTATTCAAAGAAATAATGTCAGAACACTTTCCAAAATTAATGAAAGATATGAATATGCAAACTCAAGACACAAGTATTGCTGAAAGTGAAAGGGTGGAAAAAGTATATACCATGCAATTATAACCAAAAGAGCGCTGGAGAAGCTATAATAATATTAAATAAAATAGCCTTTAAGTAAAAAACTGTTACAAGGGACACAGAAGGTCATGATACCCTAAAAAGGAGTCAATTAAACAAGAAAACATAACAATTTATAAATATATATGCACCTAATGGCAGAGCCTCAAAGTATATGAAACAAAAATCAACAGATTTGAAGGGAGAAACAGATGGTCCTACATTAATAGGAGACTTCAATGCACTCCTTGCAATAATGGATACAATATCTTGAGAGAAGATCAATAAGGAAATAGAAGTCTTGGATTATACTATTGCAGTGGTTTGAAGTTTTTATGGACCCCAGAAAATCATGTCCTTAGGGCTAATCCATTCCTATGGGTGTAAACCTATTGTAGATGGGAACTTTTTATTAGGTTACTTCAGTAGTCTGTGACTCAGGGTGTATCTTAATCCTCTTATTGGAGTCCTTTATAAGCAGGACAAGAGACAGAGAGAAACCCCCAGAAGCTGAGAGAGAAAGCCCTGGAAGCCAGAAACTGAAATCAATGAAATACAAAAGCAGAGAGAAAGCCATGAAGAAGGAAGCTAAATGCAGGGAAGCCTGGCAGAGGAGGGAGAGCCCCAGTAGATGCTGCCATGTGTCTTGCCACGTGAGAGAGGAGTCCAGGATCACCAGCAGCTGGTCTTTGGGGAGAAAGCATAGTCTGATGAGGTCTTGATTTGGACATTGAATGGCCTCAGAACTGTAAGCTTGCAATCAAGTAAAGTATAGAATTATCATATGACCCAGCAATCCAACTTCTAGGTATACATCCAAAAGAATAAAAAGCAGGGATTAGAGCAGATATTGACACACTGATGTTCAAGGTGGCATTATTCACAATTGCTAAAAGATGGAAGCAACACATGTCCATCAACAGATAAAAGGATAAACAAACTGTGGTATGTACACCCAGTGAAGTATTATTGAGCCATAAAGAGGAATGAAGTTCTGATACATGCAACCACATGAATTAACCTTGAAGATACCACATTGAGTAAAATAAGCCAGACACATAAGGACAAATATCATATGATCTTATTGATAGGGAATATATTAGTCAGCCAAAGGGGTGCTGATGCAAAGTACCAGAAATCTGTTGGCTTTTATAAAAGGTATTTATTTGGGGTTAAAGCTTACAGTTACAAGGCTCTAAAGAATACAGCTCAAGGTACCATAATAGGTACTTCCTCACCAAAGTCTGTTGCCACATGTTGGAGCAAGATGGTTGCCAATCTCTGCAAAGGTTCAGCCTTCATCTTCCTCTTGAGGCACAATGGACTAAGTTTCCTCCTATCTCAGCAGTAGGTTGGAGGGCTCATTTTTTGGGGGGGCCTTCTCAGCTGCTCAGGGCTCTAGTCTCTTCAGCTGCAAACTATCAGGTGAATGGCTCAGCTCTCTCCAGGGCCCTGAGATCAAAGGACTTTCCTTTGCCATGTCTATGGAACTCTCTCTATTCCCATGTTTCTTCTGTGTGAATGTCCATTTACAAAGCCCACCAAGGGGGTGGGGACTCAACCCTGACCATGCCCTAATGGCATGGTCAAATCAAAGCCCTAATCTTGATTTAATCAAGTAAGCATAAAACCTTTGAATTTAATACAATCAAAGGGTATCACACCCAGAGGAACAGACCAGTTTACAAACGGAGTATCTTTTTGGGGGGAAATTCATAAATAATATCAAACTGCTATAGGGAATAATCAAAATAAGCAAATTCATAGTCAAAAACAAGAATACAGAATACCAGATGCCAGGGTGCAGTTAGGGAATGGGAAATTAATGATAAATTGGTAAAGAGTTTCTGTTTGGGGTGATGGAAAAGTTTTGGTAATAGATGGTGGTTGATGGTAGCCTAACATTGTGAGTGTAATTAACAGTACTGAATTATATATTTGACTGTGATTAAAATGAGGAAATTTTACATTATACATGTCACTAGAATAAAAAAAATTTTAAAACATAGGACCTTAAAAAATAGTGAATCCCAATGTAAACTATGGACTAATGTTAATAGTTTAATTATAACAATATTGTTTCATCAATTGCAACAAAGCTACCACACCAATGCAGTGTTAATAATAGGGAAAACTATGCACATGAGGGGGGTATATGGGAAATCTATTTTCCACAGGATTTTTCTGTAAACCTACAACTTCTCCCAGAAAAAGTAAAAAGAAGTAGCTCCTTAAAATGAGCTCTTTGTATGTGTATATCCGAGCTGGATTCAGTAGGTTTGGGCATACTGTGGCATTCCACTGTAGCAAGTGTTTTAACACATTTTATTTCCTCATACCTCAATCTCCTCTACTGGGGCCATGAGCAACAGAAACTATTCCGGTAACCCACTGTGTGGAAACT
The DNA here is from genome assembly GCA_004027955.1 of Chaetophractus vellerosus. Lineage (NCBI taxonomy): Eukaryota > Metazoa > Chordata > Mammalia > Cingulata > Chlamyphoridae > Chaetophractus > Chaetophractus vellerosus. The sequence goes on from PVKH010019250.1 coordinate 13,773, forward strand.
AGAGATTAAGCAAGAACGCTTTGCAACCAAGAAAGGTTGTTTATTTTTAAAGTCTCTTTAAATTGAGGTTAAGACACATTTTGGGGGTGGGGGGAAACGTGTTAGTTCAGCTTAACTAGGGGAAGGCCACTAGGGAAGATTTTCTCTGCCCATTTGTTTAATGCCAAGCTTCTCCAGTTTCCAGATTACATGTTTTCCCCATGATAAAAAAGTAACACAGAGCTTGATATGGTTAGAATTCTCCCAGCCACAATATTATATTCAATCATTTAGAACTCTAAAAAATGTATATCCACTATTAGAATCCGAGTATTTATCACTGCTTTAAAGGATTTCAAATACATTTCCAATAAACTGGTGCAACTGATGTCTCACGGAATGTGAATCAACACAGGAAATGCAGGTTATATGGTCATCCAGAAACATTGTGTCATATGTTCTAAATAAGTTATTCCCTTATGGTTACATATAGTCACTACATTTTATTGTTTTGAATCAGCAGACACTGCTTTAACGTTACTTTTTTTTGCAAACTGACATTGATATAACTTAACATAAGTCAGAAACAAATGTTTATGCCAATATGAATAAGGAAGTGGAAAGGGGATCTTGAAAATGGAAAATCTGCTAAAACAGTGTCCATGGTAGCAAAATTAGTAATGAGATATTTTTGTCTAAAAATAAGCATTGCATATAATCTCAAAGTGGAGAACACCTTGGTAAATCATACACTCTGCCTGTCACTCTATTTTAAATACCCTAGGATAAATGGCAACAAAGTTGATTTTTACCATCTTTCATCATTTTAGGTACTGCTGAGAAACCTTCACTGACAGCAAGCTCTTGTATGAAAGTAAAATTAATTCTTCATTTTAGGTGTGTTTGGTCTTATTTTCCATCTTTACTCAAGTCTGAAGATCTAGTATGATAATCATCTCATTTATGTGGTTCGATCAAAGTTAGAGGCCCAGAGAGTGAACACTGGACAGTCCATCAAGGTGAACTGAAAAGGGCAGCAGTTCTCCCCAGATGACATAACTCCTTTAACCAATGGGCACATTAACCTCAGTCTTTCATACCTTTGAGAATGAATATTCTGCATTCAACCAAAGTCCATTATGGCTTAGTAAGGAAG
>PVKH010019251.1:0-14905 GCA_004027955.1 Chaetophractus vellerosus
GGGGGGAAGGGGAGATATGTAATAAAATAAATAAATCTTTAAAAAAAAAAAGAGTAATATTCAATTGTTCCTAGAATTGAGAATTTTTTCTTGCGTGGGTAATAAACCAATAGATACATATTGAAGGTAAGACCTGTAATTAATCTTGCAAAATATAATCATTCACAAATGATTCTCTGCGATGCTTCTTTAGCATTCTTCTTTACTTACCAGGTGCTCCATGAAATCTCTGCTGCTATTACTTTATAATGCTCCCTAGCACCACACCCCTTTCCACCATTCACTTAAAAGTACATGTGCACAAACACGTATCCATTCCTCAGTGCTAATCCTAGTGTGCCTTTTCAGTTTTCTTCTAGGCACAAATACTAATCCTAATGGACACCATTGAACATAATGATAATGACATTGGCAACAATAAAAACGGCCTATTCTGGATTGCTTTGTTTATTTTCATAAATTTAAACTTAAATTATTGTTTCTTGCCTTGAGTGGTAAACAGTTCCTTAGGGGCCACTGAGGCCAGTGAGAAGAGAGCAGGATGCCAACTGTTAGGCTTGCTGGACTTTCTCTTTTCTCTTAGTCTACATCCCTCCTGATGGGTTCACTTGGATGGAGAGTTGGAGAGGTGGTATTTAATGTCTTTGCAGTATGGAAGATTCTTCACTTGGGAAGTCATCAAGGAATGAGGGAAAGCCTTGCCTATTTATTTTGCTGGTGGTCTGCTTTTTTTTTTCTGTGAGTGAAGTTGAACGTATTTGACTTGACACTAGGGGTGGGCCACATAAGTTAAAGCCTTTCTTAGGTTTTCCACAGCTAATGGGATGGCTTTTGCTTGAGGAGCCCTTGAAAGTTTGAAAAATGAGAGAAGAAATGGCAGTCCTGCTGGACTAGATCTAAGAATCACTGCTACCACCAATTCTTCCCTAGTCAGATCCCAAGATTAAATTCATGCCTTGACCTAACTGTGCTAATTTCACTTCACAAGGGCAGCTTTCCAGTGGTGAGTGTATAACACTCACTGGAGGATACAATTCAATGCTGGGCCCAGCATTGTTCTTGGAAGGGATGGTGTTGGATGATTTGGGTGGAATTCTTTGTAAGACTGGAGTATAAGAAACCACGTAACAGGTACGCTCAGCATACAAAGAATATACAGAACCGGGGCTGGCTGTAGCTCAATTGGTAGGGTGCTGGTTTACCACATGGGAGGCCCCAGACCTGGTTCCTGGGGTCTCCTTGAGCAGGCAGACCGCCTTGAGAAGGCAAGCTGCTGTGGCAGGGCAAAGCTGCTGTGGGCAGGGCAAGCCGCCACAGGCAGGGCAAGTCCCCGCGGGCAAGGCAAGCAGCCACGGGCAGGGCAAGCCACCCACGAGCAGGCAAGGCCACCCATGAGCAGGCAAGGCCGCCGTGTGGTGAGCTGACCCGGCAGGTCGCCGCAACGACGGGGAGACAAACGGACACAGAAGAACTCAAAAATGAAGACAGCAAGAACAAGCAGAAATGGGGGGATATATAATAAATTAAAAAAAAAAAAAGAATATACAGAACCAAGGCTGAATGAATCTAGTTTAACCTGTAAGAGATTACCAGTAATATCATTAATGATGGTGAGTGAGGTAGATTGATAATAAATATAAAATAAGGTCTAATTAAAAAGTGCACAGTTCTAATCATAAAGGAAATCAGGAAAGGGAAGAGAGTAAGAGTGGTTAAATGACTGATAATGGTACAGCATTTCAGGGTAGTTTCCCCACCTTTTTTTTTTTTTTTTTTTTTTTTACATACTTTTCCAAATAAGTATCAGTTTTCTTATCTCTTGGAAACATAAAATGAAAAAATTTAAGATTTACATCTACAAACCAGAAGTTAAACACATCAATACAAAACTGAAATATCGGTGGGAAATTGTAATAAATCCTAATTAACTCAAACGTGAATAGAATTCCAACCAGATGTTTTATTTTTGCATAAATGAATTCATTAGATAAATAGTATAGCACCAAATTAGGGGGCTGTGAATACTGATTAACAAACAAATGAAATTTTTTTTTTTGCTACATTCCATGTTTAGAAGAAAGATGCAAAAATATTTAAAAATCTCTGGTCTCAGATATTAACTTTTACATCATGGAGTCTTAAGTACAGTTTTAACAGTGAACAGAACCAAAGAAAGGTTAAATTATACTTACCATATTATTCATTCATTCTTGGTTGGAAAACTGGCCTTAGTCTATTAAGGAAGGGTTTTAAAATGGAATGTTGAAACTAAGTATGGGTTATCTGATTAATTTACTGTCATCCAAAAATATTAAATTAACAAAATACCCTATTCACCAAATATTGCGATCAATGGAAGAGTATTATCCCATATGGCAAGGTAATGAATACAAAGAGGAACAGATGGTCTGCTGAATAATTGAACACCTTTCAATTCCAGGTGGCCTTCTTGCACTGACTTATCTGGGCTAACTTCACCTGTCACTTTTCTACACCAACAACTGAAGGCCAAAGCTGACTCAGTTGTTTAGGCTAATTCAAAGGGACCATAGATAATTTAATTCCCTCCATTACTCACATTTAAAGAAAGTAAAGTCTATGAAATTAAATGATATGAGTACATACTTCAAGTTAATGATCTAGCAGCTAAAACCCAATCTCTTCACTTCCAGTCCAGTATTCTTTCCTTGTTACTCTCTTGCTTCCCCCAAGTTACTTTGTTACAAAATTGTTAAAATTGGGCAAAAAAATATACTGTCTTAAAAAGTATCCAGAAGAGTGATTCCTAATGTTTTTGGAGTTATTGCTTCCTTGCTATGTTCATCATACTAAGTCCTTGCAAAGTATATATGTAACTTGTTTCTCTCTCCCTCTTTGTTTTTCTTATCTTTGTTTAGAGATGACAAACTGTAGAATTAATTTGCTTTAGAAAGTTGAGGTTTTGAGTCTCTGAAAGACATCCAGTAGAAGGTAACATTATTTTGGTAGAGCTCACCTTTTATAAGGTACATGTCACCAGCAACTAATAGTGTGCCTGGTGCTTAAAAATTGTTCTTTGAGCTGAGTTGAGCTTAACCAAATTGATATTATTGACATAAGATTTGTGAAATCAGGCTTTGAAATCACATATTCAGAAAATACTTCAATTTTCCTCTTCATGTGGGTAGACACTGAATAAATTGAAAATAAACCATGATCTATTGAACCAAGGATGGCAGTGTCAAGGAAGAAATTATTTATGGTTTTGTCCTGGTTAGTTTTTTCATTATTTATGCTGTAGTTGTTAAATGCATTCTTGATATTGTCAAATGATTTTCTTTTGTGATATGATTATACTTTACATCACTTATATTTAGTTGTCTTTTCGGCCAATCTCAATCTTATAAATTACTACAGTTTGCATTTTCATTTATCTTTATTTTTGTGTCTTCATCCTTTGCCTCTGAAGCTACTATAACTCCACAGAAAACTTAAATGAATGAAGAGACATATAGATGCTGTGCTAAAGGAGAGGAATCTCAAATACCTGGATAAAAATGGTTGTTTTCTTTTTGCTCTTCAGTGAATATTAAATGCAAAAGTCTCTTTCTCAGTACATCTTTCCCCTATACGTCCACCTTTGTAACCCTTTTTTATCCAGCATGTTTGTTTACTATTTACAGTTGATGATGCAGCAGATGAGAGGACTTGCATTTGGGGCTACAGGAAACATCTGAGCACCTATTAGAACCAATTTCCCTCAGCTTCTGAGTGTGGTGGAAGGGGCAATAACTTCACTTTAGAATTTATTGTTTGTAGATAAATGTGTACCAAGAAGCTGCTTTATTCTGAATAAGTGATAAGTGTTTATTCTGAATAGTGATAAGTGATGTGTACTCTTTTTTTTGAAAGCACACATTTTGTAGCCTAGATAAATTTGTTTAAATCATATCTATTTATACATTACATTGTTTCCTGGCATTATTTTTGTTAGGTCCTTATGAAAACACTGTAAGTTCTTTTTTTTTCTTCAAATGTTTTATTTTAAAATAATTTTAAACTTCCAGGACAGTTGCAAAATGAATACAAAATCCATTGAATTTTGTATTTTGAAACATTGTAAATTCTGTGTGTTTGTATATGTTTGTTGATTGAGTAAATAAACGAAGAACAGAATTATACCATTTAGAGCTGGAAAAATTCTGAGAAATCATCTATTCCTTAATACTGTAGATAAGGAAAGAGAATTCTGGACAGGCTGATTGACTTCTAACTAGCAGCAGAGGGAGGTATATTCATTTCCTAGGGCTACTGTAGCAAATTACCACACAGTTGGAGGCTTAAAAACAACAAATTTAATTCTTTCACAATTCTGGAGACCAGAAGTCTACAACCAAAGTGGGGGCAGGACCACACTCCCTCCAAAGGTCCTAAAGGACACCCCCTCCTTGTCTTGTCCAGCTTCTGGTGACTGCCAGCAGTCCTTGGCTTGTAGATGCCTTACCCCAATATCTACCTCCGTTGTCACATGACCTTCTTCCTGTGAGTCCTCTCTCCTTGTACAAGGACACCTGTCATTAGATTTAGGGCACACCCTATCCAGGATGATTTCATCCCCAGATCCTTGACTTAATTACATCATCAGAGACCCTTTGGCCAAATGAGTCACAGTTTCCAGGTGGACATATCTTTTTGAAGCCACCATTCAATCCACAACAGGGGGTTAGCTTCCATTTGCTTTGATTCCCCCTACAGTGGGCTTTCCATTGGGAAGAATACTACAGCTTTTAAATCAATAGTCTTTTTATAACTTTTGTTCCAGGACTAAGGAGGTTCTTTCTTTAGTGCCTGAAGCTTTATGACTCTACTATAACCTCCTAGAACAGAAATGTCTCTTGGATTAAGACATATGCCATGACCCAGCAATGCTACTTCTTGGTACCTACCCTAGAATAATGCATGTACATAAGGAATCATAAAGAAAATGTTTATAGCAGCAACATTCATCATAGAAAAAACCTGGAAATGACTTAAATATTCTTGTATAAAGGAATAACAAACCGAATTTTGATATTTTTATTCTATGAAATACTATGCAAGGCCTATGTTTGGTGTTAACAACAAAAGCCTAAGACATGGTACAATAAAAAATGAAAGTTAAACAATATTTTCAGTATGGAAAACATACACATATGCAAAAATATCATATAATTTTTCTGAATACCTACGGTCTGTTTGTAAAAGCATTTAAAAACATGAGGAATAAAAATGTTAAATGTGTGATAGAGATTGCTTCCTATGGGGAGGTAGGGAAGAAAAGTTGAAGGTGACATTCAAAAGGGGGCTTGATTTCATTTCTAAGTCTCAAATTTTCTAAGAAAGGGAATGTTTTCATGAATTACTTGTGTAATGTAAAAAAAAATTGAAAGCACATTATCCAATAAAAGCTTACTGTTTCTATTCTATTTTGACATTATGCTACCTTAGGGACAGGTAGAAAATATGCATATTTGCAGGAGGAGGCTGTCATTGTAAGCCAGCTCATTTTCTACAAAGGAGATAGCAGAAATAAATTATTGTCACTAAATTATTACAGGAAACAACGAAAATACTAAAAAGATAAGGGGGCAGAAGACAGTAAAAACGGTCATGTTTAACCAACAAAGGGTCAATTCTGTGATAATAAGAAGCCAATTTTTTTCAAGTCTTAATAAGTGATTCATAAATATTCAATATGCCATATTCCCTGGAAAAGATAAGAATTTTCAGACTTTGGAAATTCTGAAATAGTCTACCTTCTGTTACTTCTGCACTTAATTGTTATGTATGTTTTGACATCAAAGGAACCAAAAGAAATCAGGATCAGAGCAAAATGCATATTTAAACGTATATTTAGGGGGAAACAAAGGCTACAGAAAGGCTAAATTATTGTTTTTATGAGTGGTATCTGATTTAAATGTTTCTCTTACTGAGCTCTGTAACTGCTGCTAGCAAATATGTTATCTTAAAATGAAGTCTTATTTAGGAAGAAAACTTCATGAGTTGCTATTTTATATCAAATATGATTCATAGTGAAACTTTGTGAGGTTTATTTACGGGAAGTTATACTGTGTGGAGGTTAAGATCACAGGCTGAGGGCTCACACATATCTACATTTTGAAATCTTGTTTCACCACATACAGGCTTTGAGATCTTGGGTAAATTATTAACCCATCCGTGCCTCAGTTTACTCTTTTGTTAAAGGCAATAATATTGCATACCTCACAAACTGGCTTAAGGAGGCAATGAAAGAAAAGCCCGTAGCTTAGAAAGTACTCATTTAGCTGCCAGAGTTACTTCAGTGGAAGTTTACAAACATAGACAGTCAGTAAAATGATAGCCTTTTATCAGTGTTCTACAAAACAACGTGTAGATTATTTAGCTCTTTAGTTAATTTGGTGAATATAGACAACAAAGACATGATAGTTTAATTTCCACAGCGGGATTTTCAAATTTTAGGTACAGGTTTCTTGGGTTAGCCTGGTCAAGGAGGAAACAGTCAGAACACAGCAAGGGAGAGACTGGAGGTAAAGATGATATGGGGAAATGACATAACGCTCAGTGTTCTGTCCACATGGCTGTCCACTGCTCGAAGAGAACTGGTTTCTATTGACAAGGATTTGGGCAGAAAACAGAGGGCAGTAGGTAAGACAGAGGTATGTATTTGCCAGTGCTAATCTACTCCACAATTCTTTGGTTATTTTACATTTGCCCCTGTCCTGCATGGAGGAATCTATCACAAGCTTTACTTTAAAAATATACGGATCTCAGCCATCTGGGCAGACTATGGTTTATCTACCTCTTAAAGTTATCTCTAAGGTAGAAACTTCTACAAGCTCCTGTTTTTCCTTCTTAAATAATTCTGTGGTTAGGGAGGGCTCTCTTTCTTAAAATTTCTTTATCTCAACACCCACACTCGCACACACACACGTACACATGCACACCAAAGAGCCACACACATTGCCAAGGTGGAAAAACTTTTTATGACTGCACGGTTTTCTTTTGAATGATAGGACTACTGGAAACTATTGCTTTTAAGTATTACTCTTTTTGCATCAGTAGACTGATTTCCACTGCTTCCTTTATTAGAGATGACAAAAACCCATTACCCATTCCACCATCTTTTGTATAACTCCCTTAGATTTGAACTTATTCAAAACCAATTGTCTAGATGGTAGTTGAAAACCAAATCAAGAACCTAGTATTACGTTTCTGGTCTCAATACCAACATAGCCATAAAAGAAGCCACTTCAAGTGTACATTAAAACTACTGGTTCTAAAATTTCCTCACCTGGGGAAGGACTGAATATTTGTATTGGACAAAAGCATTTTATTTCCATAACACCAACTGTTTCATGATAACTTGATCAGAGGGTTTTGACCAGATACAAATAGCTTTATCAGACATGAGGTAATAAAAACTTTTGTTAATGTTTTTAACTGTATCTTCATTATTACCTGGTTCATATATTCAGGATTTGGTCCATGGATTTTTTTCCTTGTATATTAGACTTTATTCAAAATCTAGTTAAGTTAGAATGACAATGAACTGAATTTAATCATTTCATTTATTGTAAAAGCATAACCTTTCAGATAAAAGTTTGGTTCAATTTGATCATCTGTAAAATAAGGTTTTAAGAAGCAAAATGAACTATGTGGTTATTAATATCCCCAACTAGGATTTTATACATGGGATTGCAAATGATAACTTGTTATATAAACTGTTATGTATCCCCTTTTACCCTTAATTTCCAGGAAGTGAAGGACCAAATTAAATGCTCTATCACAGTAAACACAGCCCAGGTGGTTGATATACTTATTTCATTCCCTTTATACATTATTTTTAACAAATCTAATTTGAACAGTCTTATTTCATGCATGCGGTCTTTTATAATAATAAATTTCTTTTGGAATCTGGCAGGGTATCAGCTATATAGAGAATAAATAACTGGATCTGCAGTCTGTTGTAAATCACTTCCTCTTAAATGCAATGTGAGGTGGTTGAATTAAATAACTTTTAGCATCTCCTCCAGATCGAAATTTCTATTTCTATGAACAACTATATCCAGGTTTTCCACTAGAACAATAAAAACTGGTTTTATTTTAAATTAGGGGCGTGGATAGATTCTGGAAAATTCTGAGCACTGAAAGAAACATGGAGGAACTTTATTTTTAACACTGCATAGTCAAGTACAGCATTTGATTGTTCAAGGTCAAGAAATCTGAGACATGTTTTCAAGACAGGAAGACTCTTGATTTAGTGTGCATGTCACGTGACTGGTTTGCCCCAGCACCTCTCCCATCCACCTGAAACTCTGCCTAAAAGTTACATTTGACATCACAGAAACTGGATTAAGTTAAACACTACCTGGGATTATTATACAAGGATGAGAGGAATGGCCTTTCTTAGTGTAAGAGAAGCACACGTGCATCTGGAGATAAATCTCAAGAGTTTACCTACTGAGTTAACGATGGAAGGTGATATACACCAGTCCTTCCCAAACTTTATTGTATATATGAATGGCTTGGAGATCTTCTTAAGTGTGGATTGTGACAAAGGAGGTTTCGGGTGGGGCCTGAAATCTTACATTTCTAACAAGCTCTCTGGTGGACTGAGGATCTGGAGTAGCAAGGATGTAAAAAACTCTGATATCTGGGTTGGATTAGGTTAATATTCTTGATTTGAAATCTAAGGATGTTTAGGGGTCAATTTCTCTCCTGGACTTTCACAGACAAAGCATTGATGGTGAAGATATGTGGTGCCAAGCTAATATTTTCAGCCATCAATTGTCCCTTTAGTGAGATGATTTGTTTACTGGAATGAAACTAAATCTTCTAAAACACTATTCCAACTATGTCTACACATTTGTGCATGTGGATTTTAGGGCAAATACAGAAGTATTTTATGTAACTGCTATTTAACTTTCCTCATGTTGAGTGCCCCAGATGGCTTGATATGAACTAGAGGGCAGTGTGGGAAAAGAAAAGCTTGCAACAAATTTATATGTTCTTTCACTTCTTTTTAAGTACAGCAAAAAATTTTATAATTTGTTTATACATAGCTATCATACAAATGCTTTTTCTTTGCAGGAAGTTTCGTCAACAAAAGCTCATTACATTGTTAAGTTAATGTAAAAGCTGAGATTATCACCCTTGAACTGAGGGGTATTTTTTATTTATCCCCCTTCTTGAGTTGTGGCCTCAGTGCTGCTATTAATGGTGACTTTATCAGGTGATTTCAAGAGCATGGCTTGGAATTCAGCTCATTTATTGGTAATGAATAATTTATAACCAGGTAATGTTCACAACAGTTAGTGCGTTTCAAGGGCCATTTAGGAAGAATTTCAATATAATCCTAGTTAAGATGATCCTTGTTCAATATAATATAAAAAACATTGCTTAATTTAAAAGAGGAATTTCAATATCCATTACCATTTTATCTGAAAATTCAGTCATAAAATGTTAAGGTCACAGAAGTTGTTAGGAACAGAGCTGAGAATAGACTGATTATCTCAGGGTTGTGTCCTCCACAAAATTCTCCAGATAAGTTTTCCTCTGGGCAAAATATAAATATTTTGAATCTCCCTGTTTCCTTTAAAAGATTTATTTCATTTAGTCCAAAATACTTATCAAGAGAATACTGTGTGCAGTACACTATTATTGTGTTTTATGGAGAAGAATCTATATGAGAAAACAGAAAACAAACTAAAAAGCAAAAACATTATTATATGGACTTCTGCTTCTAGTCAAGATGGAGTAATAGGGACCAAATTTTCCCTCCTTCCTGAAGCCACTAAAACACATACAAAATATATGGAACAATAGTCTTCAGACATGGGATATCAGACAGCACTGGGCAGTGATCCCTGAGAAAGAGGAAACAATTAGGAGAGTCCTGTGATTGGCTTAGCTTACTACCTGCAGAGAGTTTCCAGGCTCAGGGAGGGGGAATCCAGGTAGATCCTGGTGGTCTCTCAAGATTGAAGAAATGGAGCTAAACATCTGGGGACTCAGGTAACTAGAGCCTGCAGGGAAGAGTCCCTAAGAAGGGAGAACTGCACAGAGAAAATGGTGCTGAAATCTGCAGAAGGTCCCCTTAATTCTTTAGTTGGGTACATATAAGGGCCTACATGAGAAGAAGCTACCAAGGCTGGTGATGAACCACCCAAAGGAACACAGGAAAAAAGCACCAAAGCTTAAACAGACCTGGGAATAGTTCATATTCTCTCAGAATTCAAGGGACATTAGGTAGAGTACTCAGAAAGGTATGTACTTCAGTAGGACAGGAAAATAAGGTCTGGACTAATGACTTACCTGATCTTATCTCACAAAACTTAAAAGCCAGCCTCAAAAGAATACAATTCTAAATAAGTAACTTAGCTATGACCAAGAACAAGTTCAAAGAATATTAATCGGGATTCAAAAATATCCATCACCCACCAACAAGGTAAAATCACACTGGCATCCAATAAAACAATTGCCAGGCATGCAAGGAAGCAGGGAAATATGACCTACAATGAAGAAAAAAATTAATCAATAAAAGCAGATCCCCCAAATGACACACAGAATTAGTAGAAAAGGACATTAAAAGAGGTATTGTAACTATATTCCATATGCTCATGTTAGTAGAGGAAAGCTTGAGCATGCTAAGTAAAGACATGGAAGGTGTAAAAACACAATATCTAATATGGTAAATACACTGTGTGGAATTAACAACAAATTAGACACTACAGAATAAAAAATCAAAGAGCCTGAAGATACAGCAATGGAAATGGCTAAAATGAAACACAGAGGGGGAAACAAAATAAAAAATGAACAGAACATCAGTGATCTGTGGGACAACTTCAAGCAGCCGAGCATATGTGTAATTGGAGTCCCTACAGGAGGGAGGGACAGAAAAATTATTTGAAGAAATGACTAAAATGCTTCCAATCCAAGAAGCCCCAAGTGCATGAAACATGAAGAAAACCACATAAAGGTGCATCATAAAAAAACTACTTAAAAGCACTGATACAGTGAAAATCTTAAAAGCTGTCAGAAAAAAAGACAGTAATACACAGGACAAAGATAAAAATGACAGCAGACATCTCAAATATAAGTATATATATTATAAGTAATATAATGTAAGTCAGAAGACAATGTAGTAACTTCTTTAAAGTATTGAAAAAAAATGTCAACCTAGAATTCCATATAAAAGTCTTCCTTATTATTCACGGAAAGGGATGTTCATTAAGTAGACTGGATAATAGAAAGTACAGACCTTGCCTCTTACATCTTCAAGGTGGCCAATTGCATTCACTCCATCCTCTTTCCCTCTCTTCATCAATACAAGATTGGGAAAAAGATTTAAATGATGCATATCTATTAATTGCTAAGGTCTAATTTTAAAAGGAAGCTCTAGATATCAGAATGGTGCTTAAACTCTACCTATTAGAAATTAACTGTTTGGTCTCAGGAATGATCATTTCCTAATGTTCTCTTCTGCAATATCAATTACTGCCCATCACTCCCCTACCCCTGGCCCCAGGAAGTGCTGCACAAGAGGCTATTGATATTTCAGGGTCAGTGTGCATATAAAACCACTCACTGTTTACAGGAGAACCTCAAAGGTTTGGGAATGAGAAGACAAAAAAGATTCGGAAAGGGGACAGGCTTTACTTTCTTCAAAATTCTCCCCAGGGTTGCAAATAATAAGGAGCATCATGGATGTGATGCATCTTATCCAAGAAGCCCAGAGAAACGTGAAAGCCAAAGATTAGTATTTTCACTGCCAAGACACTTGAAATTTAGTAATACATGCTTTGTTGTTATTTACTTTGGTTTTATGAGCTAATTTTTTTTTACAGCTTATATAACTCCTATACAGTATAAAGATAAATTCCCCCTGAAGTGTCCTGATTGAGCTAAGTTTAAATTCTAGGTTCCCAAGAAAAATTTTAAAGTAGGCTACCTTCAGGTCCAGTGCCCTGGCATCATTACAGTGGTTTCTTTTCTTTAGGAGACTCTACTCACCTCAAGTTCCATTAAAAATACCTGAGTTAAATTAGGTTAAATAAGAGTTTGTCCCAAATCCAAGACCTAACTCATTTTATAAGACAACTTGGCATTCATTATATTTATCTATTTATTGAGTCATTCAGGACCATAATAAATGTCCACTATAACTAATACAATAAATATCATAAAAATGATACTGCTTTCTGATAAAATTTTAATTTTCTAATATAACAAAAAAAAACCTCTAGAGACACCAAGATCCCCTGTGTTAGAAGTTGCAAATTGGCTTTTTAATTATGATGATCATCTAACCTTAGAGCTCTCATCTATGATTTTATTAATCTGTGTAAAGAAGCAATTCATATAAAAGTATATTGAAAATTTTTCAGTTATTTCTTATATATATGTATGATATTAAAAATAAAGCTTATTTGGGCAAATGAATTAACACATATTGGTGAATCAAAAAGTATCTTTGTTACGTTTTGGATTTCTTTAATTTCTTTCTTTGTGTTTATCAGATGTTAAGATCATTGTATTGAATATAGGAGGGACAATGGTTGGGTTTTATACTTTTGTATATGTGTGAATGTGCATCTATATGTGCATATATATCTGCATACATACATATGTGTAATTATGGTTAGGAAGGAAGGTATGGGTTAATTTAAATATATTCATTCAAAAATATTTGTTGAGGGGCCGGCTCGATAGCCCAGTGGATAGGGCGCCGGCATACCACATGGGAGGCCCTGGGTTCGATTCCCGGGGACCTCTCCTAGCGGGCAGACCACCTTGAGAATGGCAAGCCGCCATGGGCGGGCTGGAGCCGCCGTGGGCAGGGCAAGAAGCTGCCACGGACAAGGCAAGAGCTGCCACGGGCAGGGCAGGTCGCCCGCGGATGGGGCGCAGCCAGCCACCCGCGAACTGAAGCAAGCACCGGCCGTGAACGGACGCAGAGACCGCCCACAAGCGGGGAAAGCTGTGCCTGCGCAGTGACCACTCTCGGCGCGTCGCCGCAGTGGGGGGAAGGGGAGATATGTAATAAAATAAATAAATCTTTAAAAAAATAAAAATAAATAAAAAAATATATAATAAAAAAAAAACAAAAATATTTGTTGAATGCTTACTCAGTGCCAAGCACTTTGCTGATGCTGTATCAATTGATGGCTAGATGTTTAGCTATTTTTTCATTGCTCCTAAAACATTGAGTTGTTTCATATACTAGAAGTTAGAAAATACTCTTAAAGAATAAAAAAACTTTGTGCTAAGAAATTTACAGTATGCTTACGAGACAATGCACATGAAAAGTTCCTAAGAGCATGCCCCAAGCTTAAGAGAACAATATTTTTCTTTTGAATTAAAATCTCTCTACGCCCCAAACACATGAAAGAGGGGCTATAAAATTTAGATAACAACATGGCACATGTTTAGATGAATTGATCAGAGATGGAAAAATAGCAACAAGCAGGCTTCCAAAAATAGATGATTTGTGAACAGAATTTTGAAGAAAGTAAGGGGCATTGCTTAAGAGCGGAAGGTAAGTTTAAAAAGTACATTGCCTTGCACCAATTATGAATGTTGGAATAAGGAAGTCCCATGGAGTGGCAAAGTGATTAGCTGATCTGGAAAACAGGATTTGTGATGGGAAATAAGACTAAACATGAGAGGGAGGTGTTTGGGTCAAATGTTCTAAATTTGGTCTGAGAAGTTTGAATTTAATAAAGGAAGCCAATTCAGAGAAAAAGAATTTTAGAGCAGGACAATCATTGAGCCCTACACCAGCCTTTCAGTCACAAGGAAACTGACCTGACTGAGATTACACAACCATGAGTAGCATTGCCTGGATCAAAGTCCAAGATTCCCTGTTTTCAGTTTTCTTTTCATACTGCCTGCTCCTCTGCAAAATGATGACCGATTGGCCAGGGGGAGGTGAGACTGAGGATTACAATGATAATACAGGAATATCTTCTTGGGAAATGTGTACCTTAAATACTAACAGGAAGCCGGTCTCTTTCAGGTTCTTCCTTCTGCCTTTAACTCTACAGCCTCTGATCTAAAAGCCCAGTCTGCCCCAATCCTTCCATGCAACCTCTCCCTCCGTGCTTGTGTGTACGTGGACGACGTTTCTGCTGCACCGCAGGAGCAGGGTCACCTGGAGGCTCGAGCTCTGCCCCTTCTGCCTTAAGTCACTACGTCATCCAAGCTTGGTCTCTGGGTTCCCTCCTTTGGGGACCCTCAAAGATGGATGCTCCTTGTATCTGCTCCAAACCTTGGCCCAGCTATGCTCCTGCCCCATTGTCACAATTTAGGATCCTCTCACTGTCATTATTGAGTGACTGATGGAGGGAACCTTTGATAGAATTTATAGCGCCCGTTCTGCCTTGAACGGAAGGGAGGAAGGACCCGAGAGTGTTATGCTTTTTAAAGAGCATTCCATTTGGCTCTGCCACCTACTCGACTATTTCTTACAGTGTCTGTTAGCTGGGGTAGGGATGGGGTAGTGTCCTTAGCATTTCCTTCTCCCCTTTCTGGGGGTTTTTAAGACTGTCCTCTATAAGGCAGAGCTTGGGAAACTAGCTCAGCCTTTACCACAAATGCACACAGTCACTCCCTCAGCCTTCCCAAGTTTCATACTTTTGGGGATGGATGAAATATGGTCATCCTACAGAGGAACCCCACATGTCCTCTAGAATGGAGGGCAGGGTGAAAGGAGTGCAGAATCCCATCTCCTCAATTCCCTGTAATCAGAGTTGGCACTGTCCCAGACACACGACTTCACATCCATTGTCTTTTGTTCCCAAGGACAGATAGCTACAAATGCAAAATCTCTCTGGGCAGTTTTAAAATTCGGAATTTTATGTGTTTTAAATTTCTTGATTGGAAAGTT